>OZ023251.1:11070504-11222781 GCA_964006365.1 Trididemnum miniatum | reverse complement strand
GGGAGTACCATTTTCCATTCCATTAAAAGACTGTACTCTTATTGTTGGACCTATTCTTACCCTGACACATTGGGCTTTGTTGTTGCCTGACTTTGGGGGTGCCTATTGGAGAAGTGTAGGAAAGATGAATTCTACTTGACTTACATATCCTTCTTTGCATCATCTTGCTGGATCCTGTAACTGTACATGCAGTTCGACAAACGTACCGGGATATTGATGTTTAAACCACCGATAAGCGCTGACGTTCACTGTGTTTTCTGGGCTGCATGCGCAGACACAGTGCCTGCCTTGTCCCCCGCTTTTTCACGGGTGAACGGGTTGGGCAGAGAGGTTTTTTGTAGGTTTTGGTAACTGGTATAGTTACAAACCTTAAACAAAATATTCCTTCTCAGATTACCGGGAAAATAATGTTTAAACCAACCGGACTTTTCTATTCTTATCGATTGTTTGCGGTGAATCTGTGACATCATAATTCAGCCTGTATTATTTTCTTGAAGGTTTTATTTCAAATGTTCTACCTTGAGCAGAACGAGGAGAGGCTTAGATTTGGAGTGAGTAGTTCTTTTGAAGGTTAGAATTTTTTTTTTTTTTTAGGAAGGTGGGAGGTTGCTATGCTGCACTGATGAGACCATAATAAGGTCGAAACGCGTCTGCAGCTGCAAATGAGTGGGTTACCATGGGGGCTTCTAGTGATGTGGGCTAGTTAGGCTAACGGTAACTTGGTTGTGGGTTAGTGGTTATAGGTTCTTTCATTGGGTATCGTTGTTTGGGGCCAGTCGCCTGCCAAAAATAGGGCACAACCTAGAAAAGAGATGAAGTCGAGATGTACAGGTAAACCAATGAAAAAACAGAGTCTTTACAGTCTGGAATGAGTTTAGCCTGGATTGGCTGTGCGTAGCAAGGCTGACGAGACTTTGGTTATAGTCGAAACATATTTGTTGCATTTTAAAGATTTCATATTATTTATGAGTTTTGCTGCTTCGAGCAAGAGGAAAGTTGCAATCAAAGACAATTGAAAAGAAATAGCTCACGTTTTCTGCTTGGTCAAAAAAAGGCAGTGGGTACACCCTGGTTACGTCACGCGGTGTACAATAGGATTTTGTTAAAACATTATAATACTCGTGCGCATAGTGCCTAACTTTCACAGTGCAGCTGAATGGTTGCCGAAATCTTTGCTATTGGTTTTGACAAAACCAGCCAGTAGAACTGAACCTATAATTTCAACATACTGAGCAAGACTGCGAAGTGAGTTTGCACTCTTCCAGTCAGCAACAACGCGGTATATACGTCAAATGCAATTTCTGCTCCAGCCATGAACCGATCCCGTCATTCAGAATCTGTAACCTGTGCGGTACCGGTTGGTCACGTCGCTGACTGTCACTAAATTCCTATTTTGCCCCAAGTTTGAAGGATTTGAGATCATAATAATTCTCGCTTAAGTTTCAGAAAATGTTGGTACACAAAATCGTAGAGTTCGTATTCGAGTTTCAAACTTGTTTCCGTTTTTAGAAAATCTGTTGCAGCTTCACTGAGTTCCTTCTTTTTACGTGTTTGTGTTTCTTGTTGGATGTAAAAATTTTCCTGAAAAAATTATAGATTAACCGTAAATGGCAGCACCCGAACCAGGAGGCCTATCAAGTCACTTCTTAGTTAAGCGGCTCCTATTATATTTAGTCACATTTTCATTCTCTTATCACGAGAAAGCGATCAAAGCGCTATACCAAGCTCGCTAAAGAGTTGTCTTCCACCAGTCCATTACTCTAAGGCGGAACCCGCTAAGTGCCTTTCCCAACGGCACAAGTGAACTTGTCGGCTTATTCTCCACACTGTCCCTTTAACGGTGAACGTCATACAGGGAAGCTGTAAACACCAATTTCAAAGTTAGGCGTATTAGCTTGACCGGACTCGGAGTCAAACACGAATCTGAGCTCCAGAGGCGGATGCTCTATATCCACTCGGTGATCTGATCTGAGCGAAATGAAAAGAGCGCTCGCTTCGCATTTGGGAAACCGAAATCGTTAGTTGGTCCAGCACATTATTGTTGCGGAAGTTTTTGTGCTGCCTGCTGGATGTTAAACTACTGAGATATGCACCAAAAACTCCAGGCACGCGCCATAGAATCAAACGAGAACAAAGTCAAATAAAGGAAAACGCAAGTTTTGACAAATTTTAATGGCAAGAAAGTGTAGCGGTACAAACATTGTTATTGAACAATCAATCAAAACAACAGTATTGGACATGTGCATACTCAGGGAAAATGCACTCTTTTATTATCAGTTGATCAAAGTTGTTATTCTACCTAGTGTAACTTATGCCTTGTTTAGGATTCAAACCTGGAATTAACAATCTTCAACACCGGCTCTCTAACCCATGAGCAACGCTGTGGTTTGTTTCTCACAAAAGGAACCAAGGCATGACGAAACCAATTTAGTCTGGACAATCAATAAACTTGTCCATCAAATCGGACATAGCGTCCTTAACGGCTCGCCACCGCTGCGATGTTTCTTCGGAGCTGTGTTGCCCTGGTGCTAAGCCGCGGAGACAGATCCCGCTACACTCTTCAGCGTAATACTGCAAGTATAATGAAGATTTGATTTTTAATAAATGAACTTACCCGTTTCTGAGACAAGGATCGAGCATCTTTGAAGTATCTTGGAAGTAAAATCTCTAGCATCTGCAGCGAAGCATCAAGCTCTTCAAGAATTCCAACAAATACGTAATGTTTGAGAATATTTTCTTTTGCTTTTTCGACAGCCCACTGCGAGCGGCTCCTGATAGGAATGTTTATACAAACGTAAACACTTTCAATGAGTTTATTTAAGAGCAGCAATCCACGAATTGAACTTAAATATTGTTTTATTTTCTATCCCAGCCTCGATCACCGATGAGGGACCGAAAGAACGAATTCCGAAACAGAATACGCTACTTTTTACCTAGCATGAATTTAAGCGAAACTTTGACGTGTTTGTTTTTCGTAAAATCCGTTGATTTTCTGCGTCATAATTATTCTTTTCACATCATAATTAATGTTGTAGAAAATTCGATTACAAAGCAGAAACCCCTAGGCCTATAATACTCCCCCCCCCACCCACCCGATAAAATGGACATACAATGGGTTAGATGTGCAATGCCCGTGAATGAACTTCATCTTCAACAGATGCAGTGGTTGGATTTCCAAATCTTGTGCATGAGATGTGCGAATTACTGGACTAGTTTTGGACCAAATTTTCTTAGTAAAAATTACTTAACATTCACGCACATTTCGCAAAACGAATAACGTGATTAGAGTAGTGGTTACAGCATCGCTATTGGTGCGGTGCGGGAGGTCTGGAGCTCGATTACTGGTCCGGTCAAATCAAACGCAGTGTCGTCAACGGCTCGCTACTGCTAAGACATCTCTTCGGAGTTGTGTTACACAAGCGCTAAGCAGCGAGATGAGCCCCACCACTCGTAACACGTTCTGCGTAATACCGCAAGTATAATGATTGTTCAATTTTTTTCTCATCTGATCCCTTGATATGCTGAAGAATGCTGGTCTATACAAACAAATACAGTGTATTTGTTGTAAACAAAACATGTCATACATTGTTATTATTTTCGGCAATTCAGTTTCAACAGGGAAGAATGTTGTGCCATTTAATGCTGGTATCAAAAACAATCACAATACAACCCATTTGCTTATTTTCACTAATTTGGATAAAGTACTTATCTATCTGGCACTTCAACCATGCTAAAACGTATTTATTCATACAACAAAGACTTTTGCAATTTAACTGAAAAACCTGCGTCATTTCCCATCACCCATACATGTTGCCATTTTAAAAATAAGCAATTCAAGTAAACTCACATACAACCTGGTTCCTGCCCACAGAAATACGGTACCACCTGCCAGTAGGGTTTGTGGCATTCCTGTCGTCTCTTCTGAATGCATTCATCAATGCTCTGAAACAAGTCAAAAAACATCAAACCTTGCATATAATCGCGATATGACGCCGAAGCGTGTAATGAGTGGCGGGGCTCCTCTACGCGGCTTAGTACAGTTCCGAAGAAACATCGCAACGGTGACGAGTTGTTGACGACACTGTGTCCGATTTGACCTGCCCGGGAATTGCACGCCAGATCTACCGCGTCGATAGCGATGTCTTCAACCTCTACTGCAACCAGCTGTGCGGACAAATGTGTATTAATTAATACGTCAATGTACAGTAGGTGGAAGGCGAATATAGACTGTTGTTTATCCTACGCAAGAGGAAATGATGCAATTGATACTAAATTCTCATGTTGAGTTAGTGGCGAACCCATGTAAAGCTATCTAGTCATATATGACATAATTAGATATCATAACCCATACGCACATTTCCTGCTATAACTTGTTTAAACACGCATACTACAACGTTTCATATTTATTGAGTGCATGGATCATGCCATTTTTGACGGGTCACAACAGCATGGGCATTCTGTGTCATCAGCAAAGTTTTCATTAGGCCTACACGATCATTGTTCAATACCGTGACATCGAAAATGACTTACCGTATGACTTAGACTGCCTAGCAAATTTTGATTTGCAAAAACCGTCATGTGAACTCCTTTATGAGTTGTGAAAGTAATAAATATGATTGACAATAGAACTGTACGCTTGATATGTTTAAGTTAAGAAGCAAAGCCCAACACAGTTACAGCGCAAGACAGAGCCGGCGTCAGAGCAGTAGATTAGGGGAGCCAAGCGTTTATCAGAGGTGGCCCAAAGTTTAAAATTTAGCACAAAAGCCGCTATCTTCAAAAGAGTAAGCTTGTAAATTGAACCCAAGTCTCCCACACCGTTAGATGTTTCAAACCACCGCCCCAAATGACCAGTCACGTACAGATATTAACTTTCTCTTTGAAAAAGGGGCTTACAGTATTTCATGTAGTGGTCTATGGGCTCGAACTTTTCGGGTCGGGTAGGGTTCGGGCCAGGCTTGGATTTTGAAAAATTTCCGGACTTTAATCGGGCTGGACGCTGGAGCAAAATCGAAATTTTCGGTGAGTGATAGGGCTTTCGTGATTGCTGGAAAAAAGCAAAGAGAGCATCTGATATAAATATTGCTGGTCGTAACTGGGGTGACTGTGGATGGATAATACTCATTTTCTTTCGTATTAAGTTTCTTCAAAATTTAAAGTGGTGTTTTGATCTCGGGTTTAAATGGGGTTAAGACTAGCTGCTAAATTAGAATTCGGGCTCGGGTCGGGTTTGAAGAATCGGGTTTGGGTCGGGTCGGGCTCAACATCTTCAGCCCGTTGACAACTCTGCAGTATTTAGCCTTTGAATGTGTCAAAAGAGGTCGCATCCGCATGCAGATAGATATTTTGGAAAGCACACCACGGTAACCATTACGGCAACTAATATACTGTACCTCATGTCGTCTTTCATCGCTCATTCTCATTTTTGCTCCCCCACCTCCTCTCTGATTTCCAAAACGAGAGAAATAGTAAAAAGATTGGAATCTTGCCACAGGATCTCGAATCATGTTGATATAAAAAGGTTGAGGCTGCTTGTACCTAAATAAAAACTAAATTAAAGCTTTGGATGAAAATGAAAATAACAGAAGTGCTTTCATAAGTTTGGAAAATCGTTGAGGCGTTCAGCGAATAAGATTGGTTAGTAATAATGTGACTTGGTGTTTTTGTTAAAAAAGCTTTGAATGACTTCCAAAAAAAAACATTTTGGGCAAGAAAATGCAGCAATTTTATAACAGCAGTGACGGGGGTTGGCTTTTTAATTCACTTTTTAAGTTTTTGCATGCGCCTATTTCCATCGCGGTTTAGAGCGCTTAACATTGGCGGATGCAGGGAAATGTCCAAAGGAGCTCACGTACCACTATAGTTGTCAAATCTTTACTATACTCGTCGAAGTACACCGGAGCCTGTAACGAGTGGCTGAACCCATCTCCGCCACTTATAGCGCCTGACCAATACAGCTCCGAAGAAACGTCGCAGCGGCAGAGAACCGTTGGCTATATTGTGTCCAATTTGACCGACCCAGGATTCGAATCCCAGACCTCCCTCACCGATAGCATTGCCTTAACTACTGAGCTAACCGTTGTACTTGTGCGCATAGTAATACGTTATCTCTCGAGTTTAGATACACAAAACTCAAGATAAGCATTTTGCAGTTTCAAGCTCCCCCTTCGCTAAAAAATATGGAAGCGCCTGCGTAGCTACATAGCTATACTAAAGTCGAAAGCGCAATAACATTTGATCAGTCAGAGAATCAAATTCAAGTTTTAAACTTCAGTGGTTCAAAAACTCGATAATTGTATTTGACGTGCAATGGTTTCATGAATGTAATTGTCACTTGTTTGATAATGTAGTCGCAGCGATATCCGAACTAGAATTTATTGCCTGCTTAAAGATGTTATGAAATGATCTTTTATTAGAAGAATGTGTCAATAGCTTTTTCTGTTTATTCATAGATTTGAAATTTTTCTGTTGATTAATCGAATAGAAATTCCAAGTTTTCATTGTGAAGTTGAAAGTGAAAAGCCTTACTGGAAGAAAAAAGATGGCCATTCAAAAAGAACGAAATCGACGATTCGAAAAAAAATCGAAAAAAGGAAAGTGCGTAATCTGCGGAGTGGTGATACTGGTACTTTGGTTGATATTACTCTTGGTGGGATATTTCAAAGTTGATAAGGAAAAACATACTGTACTGCATACTGTGTACTTAGTTTGTATTATTTATTTCCTTTTAATAAATACTGTTACCTTTCTTCTAAACTGTGTCGACAAAACCCTTGCCAAATGTGAGTGCGAGCAGCGCAGAGTACCAGAAAAGGTTCTGCATTTCTTCACTTTTTTAGGAGGAGCCCCCGCCACTGCTTTGGCTATGCTCATTATTAACCACAAGTCATCGAAAGTTTCTTATCATAATGCTTTTCTGAAAATTATTGTTGCCCATTTTTGCATGTTTTTTGTTTGCGCAGTTTTTCTTCTCGCTTTTACAGTCAAGGCTATGTGAGTGCCGGTGACTATAAATTTGGCCCGAACAAGTTTGTCATTTTCTGATGCTGAGGTGTATTGCCTAACTTAATATATTTTATTTAATATTAAAACCGGTTGCAAATAGTGATGACAGTACGATATTCAAAAGCATAGATGTGAAACACCACACAAAAACGATAAAAAACAAATAATTAAGAACAACAAGGTTATCGAAAACTTAATCATCTACCCAGCTAAATATTTAAACGTTTGTTTCACCAACAAGCGCTGCTTCACCCTCGAGTAATTTTTTGTCATTATGCTATATAATAACCCTTGATTGTGATGTAATCAAGTCTAGTGTTCTTCAAACTTTTTTCATCTCGACCAACTTTGCACGCCTACATTTTTCGCCACCCTCAGAGGCTAAAATTTTCTCACTTCACTCAAGCGTGTACCGTTTAATTTTGTCACGTCAATTCAGAAACAACATCTCGCGACCAACCGGGTGATCACGACCCCCAGTTCGAAGAACATTGCTCTTATCAACATTTTTGTGTGTTGTGTCTGTCAATCAAGAAATTTTAAAAGTTTTTATGTAAGCTGCTATTATTAAATAAAATTTTGCTCGCATTGATTGCGGTTTTTGAACTGTGTTAAAATGCTTGTGCACATCGTCTTTCTGATATCTACGCTGCATAGTTCGATGATTTTGTTTGTTATTTTTTTGCACTATAACTTTATCTGACCATAAAAACTTAAGAATAGCTAGGAAAAAAAATTTTTTTTCACATGCCTTCAATTAAGAAACGCTCTGTCAAAGAAACGCTTTCAAGAAACGCTTGACAGTCTAATGCGAAAACAGTTTTTTCACAGCTATTTTAAAGTTTTGTACCGCCGATCAATTAATTCAAATAAAAATATAAAAACGAGATTTCCAAAATAGTGAAATCAGGAACTTTGGTTCAGCGCTTTTATTGATACAAGACCAACACAACCAAGAGCCAGGGCCGTAGCCAGCAAAGAGTTGGAGGGAAGGAATTACAACAGGCCAAAGATTGCGATACTTTATAAGACTGTTTTAAACTCAAGTTTGGTCAAAAAAATGGTGCTAGTGCCTCCCACACCTCTTAGCAACGCTACTGCCAAAAACCAGCCTACTGCAAGCATATTAATGGCGGAAGGCTAGCTACATATACATAGATTAATTGAATACACGGGTCAGGCTCAGATTACTTACTACACCGTTTCACAAAAAACAGAACACGGTATAGAGCAACTTCCATAAAGTATCAAGGCTATGAAAAAGTAACAATCCGAGGGTTGAGTGATGACGGCGAATAAATATCGAGTTTTGAAATAAACAACCGAGCCAGGGTGGCACCTCAAAGCAACCAGGGCCGAATCAAAGGGGGGCCATAGTCCCGGGCATGGGCGGATTAACAGATCGCGGGGCCGGGGCAGATGAGAGTGAAGTTCACAATTTTCGCCCAAAATCAAGAGAAGAGAAAAAAACAGGTCACACGTCCACGCAGATGTCCAATTTTCCACCCCAAATCAAGTGAAGAAATAAAAAAGAACATCACGTTTTAGCGCGGGGCCCGGGGAAACTGCCCAGTTTTCCCTTAGCTAAATCCGTCCCTGGTCCCCCGTGATGGAGGCCCACGATCAGAAGTGAGCCGAACTTGAAAAAGCTAGTTCTAAAAAAAGGCTGCTGCTCAAGTCAAAATCAGGTCTGCAAACGCATGGATCTCCCAAAAAATTAGTTTTAAAAACCCCTAAAGTCTATGTGTGGTCCTGGTGGTCTACTGCATTGCTTTTTGTAAGCATTATTGCTTTTCGTATGACTGTTTACGCGGACAATATCGACGGATTTAATTTATTCAACCGTAAAGAAAAATTTTGATTTTAATAAAACAACAATTTTGTTCATTGTAAAGAAACTTTTTAAGCCACTTTATTGCAGCTTAGGTTATGCTAGTGAATTACATGCATCATGGAAGACGTCGTAGTTGAGCATCGAACCTGCGAAGTCAACTCCGCAACCCAATGCGCCAACCACTCGACCAACTTTTATCATCTCTAACAATGGTGTATTGTTTTTATTTTTTTGTATTCATTTTATATGAAAAATAAACCCCTGGAAATAAGTATTTCCAATCACGCTAACCTGTGAGCGGGTTTCACATCATGAATTATATGTTTACTTATATACTGTTGTCATTAGAAAGCAATCAAAGATGCTTCCTGCATTTGTAGAGCAAAAACAGGCCCGCTTAGCCTCAGCTGTTTCCCATTTTTTCATGTAATTTTACACCTTGCTTTTACAAAATAATTTGCCGAATGAAATGCTTGTGATGAAGTTTTCTGTAAAAAGACACAAGAAGGATTGGAGGGAAATGAACTCACAACCTTACGATTGTTGTCGTGGTAAAACGCCTAAATTCACCATCCACAGCGTTGCAGAACAATAATTTTCGTTACAAATAGAGGAAAATTTCACGCTCACTTATGTGAATTACTAGGCCCAACGATTAGATTTTTTTGCACGCGATACAATTTTGCGTGAGCGTTTGAATTGCTCTGTATTTTTTACTGTGGGCTAAGTTCTCTTTTTTATGAAAAAACAACTCATGTGCTTCTTGATTTGATGATTTCGACAGTAGGCTTACATGCTTTTTTCACAGGCAAGTCAATAATCAGATTCTGCCCTTTCAACAAACAGAAGGTGAAAAAGCTATTGTCGATAAGTCGTGAACAAACATCAAATTTATAAAAGGAAGTAGAGATTGGATTCACATAATTCCAAAAGCGGAACTTGGGATTTTTAAATGAGATTCGACGTGGATAAGTTCGTTCAAAAATTTACGCTGGATGCGGAAGCCTAATGGATAGAGCATTTCACAGCTTTTAAAAGCTGCTGCAACTTTGAACTTTGTTTTAAGTGTTGTCGTTGTTATAGGCGACCATGACGATACAAAGGCAAAAATAAAATGCTCAGGGTCTGCCCTTTCAACAAACGGAAGGTGAAAAACTTGTTGTGGATAAATCGCGAGCAAACACAAAATATATAAAAGAAAGCAGTGATTGGATACACAT
Source organism: Trididemnum miniatum (assembly GCA_964006365.1). Classification (NCBI taxonomy): domain Eukaryota; kingdom Metazoa; phylum Chordata; class Ascidiacea; order Aplousobranchia; family Didemnidae; genus Trididemnum; species Trididemnum miniatum. The sequence goes on along the minus strand of OZ023251.1, from coordinate 11,212,722 downwards.
AAAGCCTCGTCTACACTTGGCGTAAAAATATTTCTACGCTGATCGCTCAGCGTAAAATCTGTCTACACTTGCAAAAAGCAGTCGGCGCAGCCTACGTCATTTTCACGCTGATTTTTGTTTTCTGACCTGCTTGGTTAGTGAGTCCTTTATGCGCTACTACTACTACCGTAATGAATGACCAGGAGTGACCTTGCCAATTCAAGAGATAAATCATTCCATGCAAACTTCGCAATAAAAATCTTGTTTATGGAATCATAGAAAACTAAATAACCAACGAAATGCAATACTTCGGCCTACCAAAAAAAAAAAAAGCAAACTAAAACGCTTCTATGTTGCAATTTTGCAAGCCAATGCTTTTGTATATCGACGTTTTAAGCAGTAGACTAGACCAGTGCCGGTCAACCTTTTTCAAAAATTTACACACTTGTGAAACATTGTGCTCATCCTACTACTGTTCCAGTCTTGGGATACAACAGCAACACTACTCTGCATGTTTATATTAACAAAAGAGTACATTGCAAATTAAACGACAAATCAGTTGTTTGATCATTTAAATAGCAGCTTGCTGTTAACTATCATCTGCCAGTTTTGCAAAATGACTTTGTACTCTTTTTTCCAGATTCTCTTTTCCTTAAAGTTTTTCCAAAGCATCTTGTATAATCTCATCTAAAAACAAACACATAAAACTTTGCTAGCAAAACTGCAATATACCCATAATAGCACTGATAAACTTCGTCAAGTAGTTTCAAAGCTGCTGGCTCAATATTGCGAAAACTGTGTCAAAATTTACATACCGGTGCATCATTATGCTAGCTTACCAATTTGCTGTGTAACTGTAAGTCACTTACACAGAGACAAGCTTGAAAACTTAAATATGAGACATAATGAGGAAAAGCTTTGGATTACTGAAAGCAAATTGGAAAATATATACTTACTATTCTCTGATCCTTGTTTCTCAGCAACGTTCTTCCAAGCACATTTTTAAAAATTTGTGTTGAGGCTGCTGGTAACTACTGTAGCATTGGATAAACTCCATAGAATTGGGCAGAATATTCTGTCAAAATTTTCTGACTTGTCTATTTTTATCAGTAGACAAACTGCTTAAAAAACCTATTGACACCAAATTGCGAATAAAAAGCAAATCGGTTGTAAGCTACCAGTACTGATTCATTATAAACCTATTAATACACATAGTATTTCAATCAAAAACCAATCTTTAAAAGAACTATCTGGTCGCTTACAGTACAATTGGCACTGTAATTCACTAGACAAGGCTACATACCGAGAATATTTAGCCATCATCCAGTTCCAGTAGCCTATTTATCTGCCCATAGCTTACTAGACTACCGGTACCGGTAGGTAACGGCATCATCATAATTAAAATTTAGAGGGGCTGAGACCCTGCATCTACCAATGGATCATACATTAGCCTAAAGAATTGAAAAGAGTTTTCTGGTTTGGAATGGCACTGTAGACTAACCTGGATAGGGTTACATATATGACTTGGCGCTGATATGCTCATAAACCTAGGTCTACCTCTGTTTTTAACTTATTATGCCATGCAAATTGAATCAGTAAGCATCTAGCTTATAGTCTTTTCAAATATATGTAAAAAAATAAGAAAACCCCTGACTTGTTCATGCAAAAGAGACAAAAGTGCCCCAAAACACTGTTTGCCAACAAGCCTAGGTTATATTTACCTGCCTTTTCCAAGCTAAATATGCTTAAAACTTGATATAGCTAAGGTTCTAACGCCAAGTCTAGATCTAGTCTTTTCCATAAACATAGAATCGTGTCCAAGCAAATAATGCAGGAGTCCCAAAACGCTGTTTTCCAACTAGCCTAGGCAAAGATTTGACTGTTACCTCAGGATCAGAGCATGCTAGACGCTGAGCCTTTGAAAAATACTTTGCTAAAAAGGCAAAGTTTTTACGCTGAAGATTCCGCGTTGAGCGTGCGAGCACATCCGCGCTAGCGTTTTTCCAACTAACTTAAATAAACAAAGATTTTTACGCTACGCTAACGATTTTACGCCAAGTGTAGACAAGGCTTTATTCGAAAAGCGGAACTTGGGGTTTTTAAATGAGACTCGAAGTAGATTAGATCGTTAAAAAATTTAAGCTGGCTGCAGAACCTTAATGGACAAAGCAGTGCAAGTCATTTGTGATAAAGCAGAGCCATTTTGACTTGTCTCATGCAAAACATCATTTGATTGATAAAATAAAATAATCATGCTTAAATTTATTTACAATAAAAATACCTATTATACTGTAAAAATTTATAAAATATAAAATCACTCAACATTCTTGCTTGCGCTAAATTATTATAAATCGGTTTCGGTTAAAAAACATCCTCAGTCAAATAAAAATAGGTAATTGTGATGTAAATTTCCTGCACAGAGTGCTCAATGATTAAAACCAAAACAAAATACTAGCATTAAAATCACAGTTAAAATTTAAAAACACAACAGTCTGTTTGGACGGTAACTACTCATCAGGTGTCACGGAAAGAATCTGTGATTACGGATTTCCGTGACACCTGGTGAGTCGTTACCGACAAAACAGACAATTGTATTAAACAGAAATTACAAGAATACTGGTGGGTTTTTAAGGGAAATCGATTTATTGTAAATTAGGGTAAGCAAAAATATTGACTGATTTTGTTGTTTTTAAATTTTAATAATATTTTAAAACTTATGCAAAGTCATCAAAAGTTTACCATTAATTAGTTGGCGATTCTCCTCACCGACAAAATGGTTCACGATTCAACAAAAATTCTTATTACGTAGACTCTGCATAATGGTGCACTACACGCATTGTACGTACAATAAAATAGAGTGACACACAGTGCACTGCACACAGTGTAACAACAACATAGATTCTCGGATTTAAACGTAAACTTGTGGAAACCCCAGATTGCATAGCCAGACCCTGGTTAAAAATCGCTGCGGTCCAGTGACACAAATACAACCAAAGCTATTCATGGTTCAGTTAATACATGATTGAAAAAACGAGACTTAGACAATAAGTTAATACACCAAGAATGGAAAGAAAACTACTGCCGACGTGATTATCATCAGTTACATGTCCTAGGTCACAATAAAGATTCCATCTTTTCGATGTATTTTCATTCACACTCACCATATCATTAAATAATGACCTCTTCCATGATGTGAATGCGATGCATTCAAGGGGTAACCCCGTTAGATATAACGTTTTGGGGGATGAGGTATCCACAAAATAGTTAAAAGGTCCCCAACTAATTTTTTAGACAGGCCCGTGCAAATATGATTAAACAAGACAGAACCCGACGATCAGCTCTTATCATTTGAAGATTCAATCGACAGAACATGAAGCAGTGCTGTAAACCAACTTTGCAAAATCGAAAAAATTTAAGAGCTTTCAACAAAAAGCGATAACTGTTTCCCAATCAAATCTTCATTAGACTAGTTGCACTACGCCGAAGCAGGTAACTAGTGGCGGACCCATCTCTGCCGATTAGATTCTGGCTAACACAAATCCGAAGAAACGTCGCAGCAGCGGAAAGTCAAAGGTAGCGCTGTGTCCAATTTGACTGGCCCCGAAATCGAACTCAGACTTCCCAGACCAATAGAGATGAGCTTTACCACTAAGCCAACTGGCCGGTTCCGATTAAACTGATTAAAATTATAACCTAACTCGAGAAACTAAAAAAATAAAATCTCAAACTCCAACTTGCAAATTTTTAGCAAACTGAATTCGATTAAAAATGTTATGAATTTGCAGCCAAGGTATGGAACCCCAGTTTCCACGACCTATGCCTGAAACGTTATTAATCATACTTATCACTTTAGTATACAGCTTCAAACCAGCCAGTGGACAAAAACGTGGCTATCGGCGCAGGAGGTGTGGGGTTCGATTCCCGGGTCAATCAAACCGGACACAACGTTGCCAACAGCTCGACGTCTCTGAAGTTGGAGCTGCGTTGCCCAGCCACTCATGACACGCTTCGGTATAACTCCGCAGGTAATAATGAAGATTTTTCAATATACAGCAGCAATAAGATTATTGATAATCGATTCTGGAACTTCGCTGGCAAAAACCTAAATCGCGCGACTGAAATACCTTAGAAAATGTGTACGAAAATGTTTGGATACAAACCATTCACAGAAGGAGACGAACTGAAAAGAAGAAAGTGTCTTTCCTGGGGAGCGGTGATACTGATGTTGTGGCCAGCGCTGATCATTGCGGGATATGTTGGCGTTGATAAGAACAAATATACCAAACTGCATGTTGTGTATTTAAATACAGTAACCTTCGTTGCAAACTGCGTCGACAAAATACTTGTCAAGTGTAATTGCAAGCAACGCAGAGTACCAAAATGGATGCTCCTTATTTTCACTGTTTCAGGAGGAGCCCCCTTCACTCTTTAGGTCAGATCGCTGACAACGTCTTATCATAAAGCTTTTCTGGGAATTAGTTTTGCCCATATTTTGTTGTTTTTAATTTGTGCAATTCTTCTTGGCATTGACACAGCCCAGGCGATACATGATTAAATTGGGCCCTATTAATTCAATTGAAGATTGTGTAATTTAGCTGATTTTATGTGAGCATATACCGGTAACAGAAAAAAAATTACAATTCGATATTCAAAAACATAAATGCAAAACACCAAAGAAAAGAAAACGACGAAGAGACAAATTATAATGAACAGCAAGATTATCCAAAACGTAGTTATATTCAGCTAAATATTTAAGGCTTGCTTTTACTAGCAAGCTTTCTTGGTCATCGAGTGGCTTTTTGGCATTATCTTAAATAATCAACGTCAATAGCATGTTGTAAATACTGTAGTGTAAACAAGTTTCTCAAAATGCATCAGATTTTTTGGTTGTGCCTCACAACTTCGTATCATAAGCCTGATGGACTCTACAGTAGAGAACATTCGTAAACACTGTGTGTCTATCACTACAGAAATTTGCAAAGCATTTATAAACTAGAAGCTGTTATTAAAACAATTATTGTTTTGAACTGATTGCAGCTTTTAAATCGTGTTAAAATACTTGCGCATATCGTCAATCACTTATGTGTATAGTTTCATGATTCAGTTTGCTATTTTCTGCACTATAACTTTATCTGATTATAGCCTACAAACTTAATCGAGACTTCCAAAACAATGAAATAAGGAACTGCAATCGAGGGGCTGCATGGTTCAGCGTTTCTATTGATACAAAACGTTCCTAACCACGAGCCAGAGCTGTAGCCGGGAAAAATTGGGGGGGGATTACAATAAGTCAAAGATTGCGCTTTTTACAAGAATCTTCTAAACCAGGGGTTCTCATCCGGGTGGAGAGGGCATTAAACAGGGGCCACATGCGCAAGATTTACTAATGATAATTAACCACTTAAGTCTGTTCAAGACCAGCGGACGGCCACAGCTACTATGAATAAAATACCGACAAAAAATTTTATTGCTGAGCAGGGGGTCATTGCTGTTGAAAGTCTCTAAAAGGGGGTCACCAACCGTAAAAGGTGGAGAACCACTGTTTCAAACTCACTTCAGATTAGGTTTTGTCAAAAAAAGGTGCCAGTGCCTCCCACACCTCCTGGCAACGCCACTGCCAAAATATTGCACAGCAAGCATATTGTTGGGGCAGGACAATTACGCATAATATAGATTGATTGAATATACAGGCCAGGCGTAAAGGCTATTACATTATTCTATCATATGTGCGACTAAAAGAATATGGTCGAGCGATTGAGCCCAACACCTTTCCGCTTATGATGAAAATATTAAGCCCCGTCATCGCCAAACGAGAATATTTAGCAAGACACACTCCAAACGAAACACAAACCTTTCTAATTCGCAAACCAACGTCACTTGCGTAACGATTGTTACGTAGGGAAATCCCCGTGATCGCGTGTTCATTCTCAACGCTTGCAGCAATAGATTTTAGCGACAGGAAAAGTAAAAACATGCGGCAAAGCTATGGACCATTAAGTTGTATCGTTGTTTCTAGAGCAAAGAAAAAGCTTGGCTGAAGTAAGGATTTCAGTGAAATGAAAGTAAAGAAGCAATGCTGCAGGTTGTTTCGGGCCGGTTATTTTGGCTTCGATAAAACAGCATGCATTTAATGTTCAGGGATCCAATCATGTTTCACCCAACTTAAGAAAATGCAGAACACCTGAAATCAGGGCGTAGCCAGGGAAAAATTTCAGGGGGAGCAAGTTACAATAGGCTGAAGGTTACAAATAATACGATATTCATGAATGTTTTAAAAATTTTTTTGCATTTTGATTAGGATGATAGGGTTCGTCAAGAAAAGGAGGCAGCACCCCCTAGTTACGCATTGCGCAACCTCCTGAAACTTTAAGTTTCGCAAGATTTATATTAACAAAGGATATCTTGGGTTAAGTCTGCTTGTAGTCGTAATAATAACTTGTGTAAGCACAAGATTATGTGGTTCGGTAAAAGAGGATTGTCATTGAAGGACTGTTGTGTGTTTTCACTTCTTTTTTAACAAAACGTGATCAATATGCAGAGCTAGGCACTTAAAAAACAATTAACTAAGAGCAACGCAAATTCCGCAAACGATTTTCTGAAGTAAAAGAGCACAACCTCGAATTTCGCAACCAAAAATTAAAAAGCACTACCGCAAATTGCGCAATTAAATTTTTTAACTGTGAAAGCGCCATCATAAATTGCGCAAGCAGATTTTTTAACTGTGAAAGCGCAATCACAAATTGCGCAAGCAGATTTTTGAAAACGATAAAGCACAATCGCAAATTCAGCAATTGAAGTTTTGGAGCGGGTAAACGCAAATCGCGCAAACAATATTTTTTAATGATAAACCGCAACTGGAAGTTTCATCATAAACTAAAGCGCAATCAAATTCGCTAACTACGGCGTATTCTCTATCTCGTTCTTTGTTCGGAGCAAGATCAGACAGCAGGAGTTTTTTGTAAGAGCGGTGCAGAGGAGCAGTTATCATCTCATCAGGGGTGCCTTGGTAAAATTCGAGCTAGGGGTTCCTGTATAATGCCAAAAAATCTATTATTTTATACCAAATGTTCTTAAAACTTTTTCAGTCACCGCCCCCTGTAGCGTTAGTTATTTTTGTCTACGCCTCACCACCAGCGCCGTGAGAAGACTGTTGCCCCTCCCCATCAAAAAGCTCTAGATGGGGCCCTTTGATATCTACAAGCATTGGGGCAGTTTGGCGCTTTTTCGACTCAGTTACTAACTTTTCTCATTTGCTGCATTATTTCAAGGGACGTATTCAGAAATGTCCTCAGGATGGACGCCCCCAAACTTTCATACAGGCAGCGTCTTTCGGTGTGTGGCAAAATCGGAGCAAATTTAAGGCAGAATACAAATCAATGATGACTCTAGGGGGGTCCGGGGGCATGCTTCCCCGAAACATTTTTTAAAATTTGATTGCAGTTTACATCATGTAATTGCAATTATAGTGCTTTTTCAGCAACTTTTTGACAAAATTTTCTGTGAAATTGTTTGCCTCTAACTGTGAGTCTTATATAACAATATTGTAGGGCCCCTACAAATGCCCCTCCCCCCGACCGGGGGACCTATCTGCGGAGATGCCTTGACATGGCTCTGCCCACCATGCTTCGAAAAACATGCAAAAAATATTACTATTTATTTGCAATGTCTTAATCCAGGGATCGGCTACCCCTGGCACGCGTGCCAAAAGTGGCACGCCGGAAGGTTCAGCATGGCAAGCGAAGCGATTCCATGCGCAAGCAAATTTTAAGCTTTTAGGATTTAACAAACTTGCTTTTGAATTTGTGAGTCAGTTTCAGAGTTGTGGATTCAAAAGTCACTCAACTATTGAGGGTTTCTTAATAGACAGGACATTTACCGACGTGGAGACCATTTTTTTGTCTGCATTAAAATTTTCAGAAGAAAGCAGGACGCCAACAGAGATGAGGACCTTTTTTTTGTTCTGCACTGAAATTTTCAGAGGAAAGCAGTGCATCTACAGAGGTGAGGACCTTTTTTTGTCTGCGAGGAAAATAGGGCAACCGTTTGGCACGCGGAGAAGTTTCTATCTTGACTCTATCAAAAAATGGCACGCTGCGCTCAAAAGGTTGCCGACACCTGTCTTAATCGACTTAATGGGAAAGATGCAACTGTTTTTGGGAAACAAGTTTTGATGTTTGACGAAAAAAAGATTTGAAAATACACGTTTAATCATTAAGTCACTGCTATGCTCACGCCTTCCGCAAACCTTTTACGAAATTCTTCACAAAGACTTGGACTTCGTTCACAAGGACATTTCACAAGGAATTAATGGGAAGGATGCAGCTGTTTTGGAGAAACAAGTTTTGATGATAGACGAAAAAAGATTTGAAAATATACAATTTGAAAATAAACAGCTCAGATGGCCGAGTGGTATAGTGCGTCTGTCTCTTGAGCTGTAGACTCGGGTTTGATTCCGAGTTGGGTCAAACCAATGACTTTAAAATTGGTATTCACAGCTTCCCTGCTTGACGTTCAGCATTAAAGGGACAGTGTGGAGAACAAGCCGGCAAGTTTACTTGTTGTGCCGTTGGGAAAGGCACTTAGCGGGATTCCTCCATCTTGGTGTGGTAGACAGATGGCTGGCAACTCCTAAGCGAGCTCGTATAGCGCATTGATCGCTTTCTCGTGATAGGAGGATAAATATGCAACTAACTGACTGACATTCAATCATTGCACCACTGCCTTGCTCACGCCCCCCTTGCAAACCTTTTACGCCTCCCAGCTTAAGAACCTCTGCTCGAAAGTCTAAACGTTCACAATTAAGGACTTGACCGGTTTTAAGAGCTCCCCGGGCTTCTCTTACAAACAGTTTTTTTAGAACCAGTGGGGCGAATCACCCACCCAGGCAACCCTTATCCCACCACATTATTTTGCCTTATCTATCACCACGTGAATGAGGCTCGCGAATGAGCGGCTGTTGATAATAACATGGTGGGCTGGCTGAGGGCAAGACTGTGCCCCCATCATTTAGCTCGGTCAGGCAGCTTTTTTAATCTTGCTCCGTTCGAAGGTTTCCTGCTATAGCAAACCACAATCGCATATGCGTTTATTGCACTGCAATATAGCAATTGAAAACAAAAATCAAAACATAATAGTACGAACAAATATCTACGAGCTAACTCCCAGGCCTAAGCTTTCATGAAAATAAAAATTTAAACATTATTTTATTTCTGAAGGAACAAAGACTGGGGGAGACATTTTTCATTCTCCCGCAGCAGCAACACAAAGCGCTCAAAATTTTTTGCAGTCAGCGACGCTCGTTTTGGTAACAAAACGTCCGAGGCACGGAAAATGCTCTTTCCACTGCTGCTGAGCTTGAGACCACGTGATATTTTTTAAATGCGTAAATCCATGCTTCCCGATGTAAAGAGTAGAAGCAATTTGGCGTCACTTTCCCTCTGGTCCGTTGTACCCACTCGTCAAGTGATTTAGCAATAACTGCCGGCAGATCTTTGGACTGTTTTGCTACAGCATTGCCAATGCTGCAGTTTGCGGAATTGGCGAAATTGGTGTAACTGTTTGCGTAATGCCCATCTCTGCTTAAAACGCAAAATGAATTGTGCAATTGGTCAAAAATTTAGCTCAAAACGCAACGCAAATAGCGCAATTAGTCAAAAATTTAGCTTAAAACGTAACGCAAATAGCGCAATTGGTCAAACGTTTAGCTTAAAACGCAACACAAATTGCGCAAGAAGCAAAAAAAAATTTAAAGCGCAACGCAAATTTCGCAAGTGATAAAACAATTTACTTAAAGTGCAATTCAAATTTCGCAATTGCGGAATTAGTGAAATTTGCGAAACTGTTAGTGGAATACCCAGCTCTATCAATATGTATCGATAAATAACGTCAGCTCTACAACTAAACCTATAAATTGTGGAGTGTCTCAAGGCTATGTTGTAGGTCCACTTCTTTTTACGCTTTATGTTAACGTAAATCTACTTCTTGTAAATCTACATCTTGTAACCCTAGACTCTTCGCTGATGACACTTGCCTAATTTTGCAAGACAAACACCTGTCCGCTTTAAATACTAAAATTAATAATGAATTAAATGCAATTAATAAATGAATAGTTGCTCACAAATTAACTTTAAATTTATCAAAATCTAACATCATTATTGTTAAATCTACTTGTGACAAAAAAGATCGGAATTAATCCCACTATTTGAAAGCCAATATTTCTTCTGATATTGCTGTAGTTGATAATGTCAAATACCTACCGGTAAGTGTAACATTTGACAAAAATTTTGATTTTGACGGTGATATTCACAACTTAAAAAAGAAGTTATTGAGGTTGCTAGGGATTTTAGCAAAAGTGAAACCATTTTTAAACAGTAAAACCTTGTTACAGCTGTATTACGCTATTTTTCATTCTCACTAAAATATGGAATACGTGCTTGGAGTTCTACTTACAAAACTTTAAAAAAAAAATTAAGTATTTTACAAAACAAATCAGTTACAATAATTGGAGGTGGAAGTTATTATGACCGAGCAACACTATTCTACTCCAAGCTTGGCATTTTGAAATTGGCTGATCGGATGAAATTTGAAAAAGCGTTATGTGCTTTCAAATTCAAAATGAAATCTCTTCCAGCACAGTTTAGCAAATATTTTTGTGAAGTCAGTAGTGTACATAAAAGATCTACCCGAGCAAGTACGCAGAATAATCATTATTTTATGCCTTGCTTGAAAAAATCAAAGCTTCGAAATTCTATCAGGTATCAAGGTCCTCTTATTTGGAATTCATTAGATTCAAAAATCGTTTAAATCTAACCTCAAAAGCACATACAAGAAAAATACCGTGTTGTCTAATTCAGTAGTATAAAAGCCAGCATCACATACATTCGTTCAAAGCGTGTTTTATTGCTTGCTTGTTTTGTTGTTTTTTTTTTTGGTTTGCGTTTTCGTTTGCTTTTCGTTTTTACTAAATTTGTGCCATTTTCTACGACGACCAATTTCGCAAAGGTGGCTGCAGACTAGAAGATCTAACAATCCTTTCGCAGTCTCCTTGATGTCTTTATCATTTTGCTGTTAGCTATTTCCTACTTGACATCGAACAGTTCAGTTGGTGCGTTTTAAAGCAGAACATTTGAAGCATTCATGATTAGACTATTTGGTGCAAATTTAACCGTGAAATAACAGTGCAAAATTGCCTGAATTTAAAGTGAAGATTTGAAATTGTAGCTCCGGATCCCTCAAACCTACGACAATCGTACGTTGGTAGGTTAATAGACTAAGACGGGCCGGTCAAAGCGGATACTGCGTCGCCAATGGCTGGCCACCGTTACGACGTTTCTTCGGAGCTATGTTGCTTAGGCCAGGGATGTCCAACCTTTTTGTTTATGGGCCGCATTGCAAACTAAACTGTTTAATTGGGCCGCAAACCACCAGAATAGCTCAATGCAATGAAAAAATTACTTGGATCGCAATTCGCAGCGTTTTTAGTTTGATGAACACCTCGTTGGTTTTGCAGGAAACAAAAGATTCCTATTGTAATCAGAGGCTCACCCAGATTTTGATAAAGGGATGGGGGCGCAACTGGGAGCCTGGGGAGCAGCCCTCAGCTGCCGAAACAATTTTTTGCAATTTTCACGCAAAAATCACTTATCCTCGCATACGTTCTTATCGAAAGAGGACATACCGGTACCCGCAAGAGAGTGCGGTCACTATAGACAATACGGAATACAAAAATAAATCAGTAGCCAATGCTCGATGTTTGAGAGCAGAAGTTTGACTAAAATAAATGAAAGGAGGCTGCAACCATTATTATTTCGAGTAATTTTAGCAGCTTATTACAAATTTCTTGAACGACAGAGTCAAGGGGAAGAGGGCATGGCACGGTTCCCCCCCTACCCGAGTCTATGATTGCAATCCTAAAATTGACCCTTGACAACCTAATGCCCAGCGTCAACTTTTCGAAAATCGACGGTGCATCGGGTAGCGTTAATGGAAAGTTCAAGGCGTCAATTGGCACCGTCAAGTTAGCGGCGTCAACTCATGCCACTGCTAATAACTATTTCAAAAATGTTAATTCAGTTTTAGCAATATGGCCTTCACACAAAGACATGACGACCGGTGTAGCCACGTCTAAAACATTACAATAATTTTCATGAGCAAACGGTGCGTTTCAGGAGAAATCAAAAAGTTTATGAGATAATACCATGTCGTATAATTAAGATTTCTACAAACGTGTTCTCTATGAAAGATACTATACGACACACCATGCAGTTACAACAGCTATCAAAAGATTTTTCAAAGTAGTTTAGGCCCAAACAGTGCTTCAAATCGAAAAAAATGCAGGGTTTTAAGTCGTGGCAGATTGATCGCCGTCATAGATACCGTTTCCAAACATTGTATGAGCTGGCTATTATTGTGAAAACGTTATTAGGCTAACCAATGATTTAACATTGTTTATGGTAATTATTTTATTTATTAAATATAAAATATTCTGGTTAAACTACATGAAAGCTTTTGCGCTCATTACTTGATAAATTTGCTAAAAAATTTTTTCATGCGAGTCGATAGTGGGCGGCATCCAAGCATTAAGTGGGCCGCAGATTTGGACATCCCCGGCTTGGGTGCTAAGCCGCAGAGATGGGCCCCGCCACTCGTGAGTATATATCATAGAAGAGCGTGAGTATAATCGTGAGTATTATCAAGAATTGATTTTTTATTGACTAGTCTCAGACCTTAAAGTTTAACGCTACAAATATTACAGTTTGTAATGCTAGTTGTGTGTAATTAATCTTGAGAATTGGCTGAAGATGGCAGCGGTAGACGAAATGAATATGTCGCTATGTCTGTTTTTTGGAATCGGTGCGACGATTCTAACGGTGATATTGGCGCAATGTTTGCCTCGAAGATCTCAAGAAGACTTTGTTGCATGGAAAGCATTTATCAACTTTTCAACTCTTTTAATAAATATGATAGCCAAGGCGGGTTCACATACCAATGCATTCGATGTTCCTGAGACCTTTTTGCATTTGCTGTCATTGGCTGGTGGAGCTCCTGCGACTGCCTTGTCTATGCTATTGTTTCATCACAAATCAACTCATACCGGTTATCAACAGTACTACGTTGCGGTGTGCTGTGGACATGTTATCTTGGAAATTGTTTTGGTGATCTTTCTGTATTTTCGTGGCTGATTAGTGATGAATCCAGCCAAATCAACCACCTCTTCCCATAAATATTTTGCATATTATTGCTTTGGCACTTGATACTTGTAGACACCAAACTATGAAATCACCGTTTAGGCCATAGGTTCTCAAGTGCTCCGTACGGAGCCCCAGGGCTCCGCGAGAGCAACCTAGCGGCTGCGCAAGCTATTTGTTTACATATAAAAGACTGACTTAGCTCATTTTGCAACTGTCCAAAGAAGCAATTCCGGGATTAATGAAATTTGACTCTACCTTATTAGTATGTTTGTCAAGTGTCAAATTCACAGCTTTAATGTGATTTACCTGCGAAATGTAGATTTTTTTTCTAGCTCGTATTGGCCTATAGGCCATTCGATATTGAGCTCCTTCCCCGGAAAAGCTCCTAAATTTGCCCCAGAATGCGTTTTCTGTCTTTGCAGTAGTTTTTTTGTATTTGGTGCATGTTTCTGTCGTTTGTCGTTTTATTACTGCGTTATACAGTATTTTTCGAACCTTGCTTATGTTTGACGTTTGTGCTTGCATTGTTATAGTTGCAAATGATAATAAGCAGGACTGGTCTAGAAGGCGTTAAGCATGTTCATGTGGTGAAGACGTGTTGTGGTTGCAAATGATGACAAGCAGGTCTACTGTATGTAATGAAGACGTCAAGAAGACATTAATTATATTAAAATATACTTAACCATGAATTGTTTTATGCCAAAAAATTAAAAAACATCTAATCAATTTTGAGCTTACGAAGACAAAAAATAGATTTGCGCAAATATGAGTGCTGTTTCAGCTTTGCTCAATCTCGGCCGTAAAAAAATCTGTTTCAACTCCGCTTTGCTCCATTTTATTTCCACTTCCTTAACGCTGTTACTTCACTTGCATATAATTGTGTAACCTTGTTTTTCTAACGCCGAACAATTTGATATGTGGAACTTCGAGGAAGCTAATGCATTGCTTCCACCATTATTATATTGACATAACGACCGGTTGGCATAGTAGTTAAAGACATCTCCATGTCGGTCCCCGATGTCATGGGCTCGATTTCCGGGCCAGCCAAATGTTGCCAACAACCCGTTACCGCTGCGACGTTTCTGTGTTGCCCAGCAGGTGCAAAACCGCGGAGGTTGGTCCCACCACTCGTTACACACTTAGTTTTTGAGCATATCTAAAACCCATATAGCTTTGTTGTATTTTTTGATCATCGTGTTGCTTTATTGTTTTGGTATGTGTTGCGGTGGTCGCAAAATGAAAATAAACTATGTAGGAAGGGATCTTGCATGTTAACACAAAGTAAGCTCTGCTAAAATGTGAAAACTCCTCTTTGACTCTCCGCTTCACTGCGTTTTGTTTTCACTGCTTCGAATCTGTTTCTCTTCTTTCATGTTGATTCAGCTCTGATGCACTTCACCTGTAATAAACTTCTTGCAAACCCGCGAAATTCATGCAGAACGCCTTATTGTTTGAAGCTAATGCATAGACTCAACCATGTACGTGTGTGCAACAGAATAGAACTATACTTTACTTATGAAGTCAGGTACGAAAAGAAGGCTTCCAGCGCGACCAGACGCGCTTGATAGACAAATGTTTGTTAAGAATCAGGTCCGTTGATTCCTATCTTTGGTATTGGTTTGACTGCAAGCATTAAGAACAAAACCCTCATTTCAATTTAAATTATTCAAAGGTAGAAAAGATTAGATTCTCTTAAAGGTGTTTGGTAATATAACCAAACTTTGATTCGATACTTCATTTACCAAATCATTACAAAAATCACTATCAAATCTTCATTATGCTTGCAGAAAGACGCCGAAACTAGGAGATAGTCAGGGAGTTTTACCGGAAGCAGCAACAACTGAAGCAGTAAAGCGCCTTGCTTCAGCGATTAAGTAGGGCAACATTCTCGCAATAAAAAAAATAGTATATATGCTACTATTCAAGGTTGCTACAGTCAGTGTGAAACTCTGGAGTCATTTTTTCTTTTCATTTTTGTTTTATCGGCACGACACCGGCAGAAGACAAACAAGCCTATGCGCCTCTGCTTTTTTTGCGTCGTTGATCGGTCACAAGCTTAGTTGATTGGTGCAATATCATAGGCACAAACGTGCTCGCATAATAGCCTGCTACACGGATAAAGACGAATATAGACATCTGTTTATCCTACGCATATACGGAAATGATGCAAGTGACACTGAATTCTCGAGTTAAGTCAGTGGAGATCCCACATTAAGCAGAGTAGGTGCAAGATGTAAAAAAAATGTCATATCCCTTACATACAACGATAGCAGGTGTAGGAACTTTTCTTCTTTAATGACTTGTTATCCTTTATCAGGAGTAAAATTATTGCAATGAAGGTGACCGGTTTTAGCATTATGGTAGAAACTGAGCCGCTGCCCTTCGTAAGCTTATATCAGTTACAAAAGAGAAAAACTGATGAGATTTACAACGAAAAAATCACAAATGCCAAGTTGTTAGCTTTGCGTCGGCCTACTTAAAAAGTAATTGAAAACGACATTCGCTGTTTTAAAACAGCAAAAAGCTTAAGATAAATTTTGTTGCTAAATTTATTTGATAAAAGAATGTTCCAGTTGAAGCGCGGGACGCCATTGAACTTTGTTAAGAGAGCAGAAGCTGGTTTTAAGCGTTCTTTGGGGTACCGGCCGTGAGCAAACTTATCAAAGAGTAACCAGACGCAGTGTATTTTGAAACGTATTTTGCCAGCGTATTTCGTTTCAATTATGTTTCGATTGATTTTGTACAAAGCTTTCGATTGCGTTAAGCATAGTTTTTTTACGCAAAATTGTGGAAAAGTTAGGTTTCGCCTTTTTTTTGTGATCTTATTTCTAATTTGATTGAAAACGCTCATGCATCAGTAGTTGTGAATAGGTTTATACGTGATTGTTTTGATGTTTATCGCGGGGTATGACAAGGAAATCCATTAAGTTTACATCTTTTTTTGCTATTCTTGGAACCTTTACTCAAAACGGTAAATTGTCACAAACGTATAGAAGACGCTTGCATACCTTTTTAAAATATGTGGCATATGCCGATGATGTTACTTTCATCTTGTCTAATGATGATGTTACTTTCATCTTGTCTAACATTCAAGCAATTAATCGAATGCTACAGGGGTTTTAAAGAATATGAGAGTGCAATCGTGTTATGTTTGAACATGCGCAAGCTAAAGGGATTAGTCGTGAAAAAGAAAACTAGTACTATACCTTCAGACTTGTCCTTCATAAATTGGAGCTATGACAGCCAGTGGCGTAGCAAAAAATCTAAAAAACGGGGGGGCATAATTTCCACATTTTTTTCGGCAAACAAATTTAAGGCTGTTTGAGAAACAAGAAAAGCTCTACATAGGGGGTCCGGGGGCATGCTCCTACGGAAAATTTTTGAAAATTTACATGCTGTAATCGCTATTTTAGTGCTTTGGTGTAATTTTCAGGCAAATTTTGTTTTTCGCCAAATATAATGCATTTCGTACGCACATTTTCGATTACGCGTGCTCAAGGCAGCTTAAGGCTTATCGCTATTCAAGAGGTGATAAATTAAGAAAAAACTGTATTCATCAAAATCATTTTGAAAATGTCTAGCGGGAGGATGCATACCGGCACTCCTCATCTTACCCCCCTGTATCCGCTCCTGGCCATAAGCTCAAATAAAGTGTCTGGCATATTTCACTCACTTGGCACCAGTGGCGTAGCCAGCCAAAAATTTCGGGGGGAAAACTTCATAGACTTGTCCCAGTGGTAGAGGTCTGAAGACATAGACACACGCAGAGGGGGGCTACGGTGCCATGCCCCCCTCTTTGGACATGTAATAAGGTGCTAAACCTAACTTTCAGTCTATAACTTCTCAAACTAATAATGGTTGCAGCCTCCTTTCACTCATTTTAGCCAAGCTTCTGCTTTTACTCATAAGCTGCAAAAACAGTGGCGTAGCAAATAATTTTGAAAGGGGGGGGCATAATTTCCATATTTTTTTAAGCGTATTTTTTTTTTTGGCGGAACTAATTTGAAGCTGATTGAAAAAGCTCTACGTAGGGGGTCCGGGGGCATGCTCCCACGGAAAATTTTTGAAAATTTACATGCTGTAATCGCTATTTTAGTGCTTTTGGTGTAATTTTCAGGCAAATTTTGTTTAAATTTATTGACCCTGATTCTGAGTGCTAAGCCAAATATGATGCATTTTGTTCGCACATTTTCGATAATCGTGCTTGAGGCATAAGGCTTACTGCTATTGAAGAGATTCGAAATTATGAAAAAAAATCGTATACATCAAAAACATTTTTGAAAATGTCTAGTGGGAGGATGCATACCCCTCATCCTAACCCCCTCGATCCGTCCCTGGCCATAATCTACGGAAACCATCAAAAGAGTCTGGCATATTTTACTCACTTGGCACCATCATGATCTTTTTTACTAAAAGGCAGAGTCAAAAGAGGGGCATGGCACAATGCCCCCCAAGTACGCCCTTCCTGCGAAAATATTTTTGAATTGTCCATAGTGACTGCACGCACTGCATGCCCTTTTTCAATAAAAAAGTGTGCTAAAATGAGTGTGTTTTTATGTGAAAACCGTAGCAATTCGTTGGCGGCTGGATGCGAAGACCCCAGCTACTGACAAATATTTGCAGTTTTTCAACAAGAAAACATGTAAGTTTTTGCACTTTTTATTAAAAATACACCTTTATTTATTGCAAAAATACCTTCAACATGTGACAGAAACTTGGATCTTAGTTATCTGGTTAATCCATCCGGCTTGTTCTATGATGATAAATACTCTAGCAATGACAAGCAACGACAAGTACAACGGACCATCGTCAGTCGGACTTAATTAAGACAGTACTTTATACAAAAAGCTTTAATTTTGTTGATCACACTATGGTCAAAGGGTGGTAGTGGCGTAGAGCTATGACACGGTGTCCCCCTGAGTGAGCCCTTGCCTGTAGCTTCCTGCCTACACCGAGACGAGCAAATGCTACAACTTAAGTAGGCTAGAAGTAACCGAAAATATTTCGGGGGGGGGGGCAATTGCCCGTTATACCCTTCCTGGTTACGCCCCTGTCTGGCACCATTGAGTTTGCTCTTTTTACTAAAAGGCAGAGTCAAAAGGGCCCCCTTCCCCTCTTAAATATGCTTCTGATGATAGCATTTACGTCTTAAACATTCCTTTCGGAAATTGTGGTTCCGTAATACAATTGTCTAACAAAAAAATTGATACTATCCAACAAGAAGCAACTCGTTTATCGAAAATTAAATCAACTTACGACGCTAAAACCATGATCATCAAAGTGAAATTCACGCCAATGCTGATCTTTTTATCCAAAGTGTATAAATTGCTTTCCATATTGCTAATCACTATCAACAAAGCTTAACAGCATTATTATGAAGTATTTGACTAAACCTGATAATTCTATCACCATGGCTGAAACAAGCAAAAACAAAAGTGAAGGCGGGTATGGCGTCGTAGATATCTCTTCGTGTATTATACAATTACTTTTTGTAAAACAAATAAAAAATATATTCAAATTAAGACAAAAAAACACTCAATAAGTTTGGGTAAGGTGAGGTAGCGAGCCCACCTTAAGCAACTTTTGCTCTCTCTCCCAAAATACAAGGTTTTTTAATCTAATTTTTGTTTTGGTTAATCTTAAAGTTCAAGGTAGGGTTTTCCTTTTCCCGGATTTTCAACTTTCTGGGAAACGAGAAATGTTTAAAAATTCCCGGGAATTTCGGGTTCTCGAAAATCCTCGGGATTCCCGGGATTCAGGAAATTACCGGGAAATATCCTCAAGCTTGATTATTTTGCCATTTTTTTGATTTTCAGCATTTCAGATCTAATTTTTAGCATTTTGTTATGTCGTTTTGACAAACTTAGTTTGAGTTTTTTTAATTTTTATATTTATATTAATCACAAGCATTTCGTCTTCAAAAATTTTGCGAATTTAAAAAAAAAATTTTTAGTAAGCGAAAAAAATTTTTTTTAATTTGCACTAACGCATTTTTTTATGTCGGAATGGTGGATATTAGTACCCCCAAAATCCTTACTAAAGTAAAAAAATAATTCCCGGGATCGCGACATAAATTTCCCGAGAAACGGAAAATTTTAAAACCCCGAATTTCCCTGGAAATTTCCCGTCCCGACTTTCCGGGAGGAAATACCAGTTCAGGGCTATACATTCCAACTGTATAATTTCTGAAAAAATTTGCGCTCTGGCTAATTTATTAAGGTTGAAAAAAAAAATCAAATCGACGTTTTACCCCATGGGGTAGGGTAATACGCCCACCCCAAAATGCCAAAACACCAACAGGTGGAGTTTTACTTACACATCTCAAAACCATATATTTTTCCACAATCTAAAGGCAATGAATACAAAAGACAGTTTTTATGGGCAATTTTTACATTTCTATAAAACATTATTGCAAAAAGAACAGAGAAGAAAAACGATTATGAAACCAATAAAATACATCTCAGAAATACTCAATGAAACGACAAACATTTAAGCTTGCGAATGGGCAATTGGGCATAAATTATGCACCAACAGCATTCAAACAAAAGAAAATGTCAAAAATCAATTCAAGTGCTCTACTCTTCACCAAATTTAATTGCTCTGCTCTTCACCTAACTGTATGAAATACTTAAAACAGCTCACCAACTTATTTCTTTTTGCTAGAATCAATCAACTATTTTGCTGACCCATTCTTAAAACTTTTAAAATACTATAATTTTGCCACCTAAAATAAACTTTATAATTTTAAAACTTAAGTACCCAACGTCCTGCTGCTTAATTTCTTGCAGATGTTCAGTAACAGGAATACAGGATGGCTTTTCTTTCCAATGTATATTCATAGCAATTATGACGTGTTGCTAAGAAACAGTTTGTGGGCGTATTACCCCTAGTGGGCGTCTTACTCCACCTTACCCTAGTCCTCGCATTGTTTTTTCTTAAACTACTGCTGTGGTCAGGCTTTCGAAGACGGTTGGAGTATCTTATTCAAATTTGGTAGGGCCTACCTCATGCTTTTATGTCATCAGTGCATTGCCAAGAGTGTGTATTAATGTTACAAGACATACAAAACGTACCAGCTTACAAATAAAAAATTGCAAATACTGAGAAACATATGAAATAGCTCAGGGGTGACCAACTTCAGATCGTTCGAGATCGACAAAATTTTTTACAAGCTAAAAAAAAGTCAAAACTTTCTTTTGACTTTTTCGGTACCACCTCTACCTCATATCTTTAATGCATATTAGTGCTGTCACCAGAAACAAATTACTATGATCTCTCGCTATATCGCGCTTCACTAGTCGCGGCTTCGCTGCTCCGCGGAATTTTTGACAATGCTTTTTTTGCAGTGAATCCTGATTGGCTTGTAAATATTCATTATTTGATTTTTAAATATTGTTTTACAACACCGTTCTTCAAACTATTATAGTTTTTTATAAGAAAACGTTAATGTTTTTATCTCATAAACACATTTTGGGTTTATTTTTTGTTTCATTCTGCAGTAGGCTACAGTACAGTATTGCATTGTAAAATAGCAGTAAAAAATAAAGCTGACTACTTCGCCGATCTCACCTATCGCGGGTTATTTTTGGAACGTATCCCCCGCGATAAACGAGGGTTCACTGTACCATCAACACACCCTAACTGAAGCAACAAATTAATACTTTGTTACTGACTGTTAGGAGGGTTAATCAGCAAACCTAACACCTCACAAATGATAGCCTATTATTTATACGTCACATTTTAACACGTTACAAAAATTAATGATATTCTTGCGATCTGTCACTTGATAGCTCGCGATCGACCGGTCGATCGCAATCGACTTGTTGGCCTCCCCTGTTAATATCTAATAGTCAAAAGTATGGTCAAATTTTAATTCCAAATATTACAGTAAATTCAAATCAAATTTGGAAAAATATTTATCACAGAGCTTTGCCGAATGGCTCGAAAACCTTTAACCATAAAATTATTTGGGATTTGCTTTTGCTTGAAATGCAAACACATCATTGCTTTTTTTCACCAGAGAAACTTGAGCACCTTTCGCAGAAAAAATGATGAATTAGTGTCGCATGTATTTTATCGATGAGATGTTTGGGATTATGTTGAAATCTGTTTATTTAAATTAACCGGTGTAAGGGTAAATCTCTTGATTGCTCTTTGTTTGTATTTGGATGTGAGTACTGTATTTAGACAAATTAGCGCTGATCAAGAACCTGCAATTGTTTTACTTTAAGTGTGACGAAGTAATCAGTATGGACATAGAAACAGTACGGCATACGATAACACAGTTTTAAACATTGGTGGTATTATGGAAATTAAAAACAAAATTCGAACTAGATATTTGGCCGAGAAAACCAGAAGCAATACAACATATGAATATGTAATAAGAAACCTTTTTCACCATGTATAGTTGTATAATTACAAGCGTAACTTTTGACATGTTTTCTCATTTCATGAATCGTTCTGTGTGATGTCTCGTTTTTTTCCTGTTTATTATTTACTGTTTGGTCTGGTGTGCCCGCTACGGTGGTGAAAACATAAAAAAAGAGAATACTTTACTTCGGTAGTATCAGCATTTCAATATCAAAGCGATATAAGAAATAAATAGGCTAATATAATTTTAAAATAATTCCGCAAATGTCACCAAGAAACTTGCGCAAATTTTCATAAATTGTGTCTTCGCAACCAATGCAGGTCTAAACCACAGTAAATTACTATGTTTGTATTTCAGAAAAAGCCGGATGTAATGCATTAAAGTACTATATTTAATATTGGGAACTGGAAAAAATGCTGTAAGAGGGCTCCACAAAAATGTGGCTTTGCATAGAAACTGGATTTGTTGTCACAGTTGTAACGTTACTAATAGCACGTTGCTTGCCACAACTGCCCAACGAAAACTTTGTTGTATGGAAAATAATTATTTTGGCTTTAACTTTTGTAATTAATATCATAACCAAGCTGGGTTCAAAATTTGATGTGTTCAACTTTCCAGAATGGCTTCTGCATTTGCTTTCATTGATTGGAGGAGCTACTGCTTTGCCTTTGCTGTGTATCAACCACAAATCAACTCATACCAGTTATCAAGATCAATTCATGTGGATGTGTTGCGGTCAAGTTATTTTCGAAATTGCTTCGTACATCATTTTACCAATAAAGCAGAAAAGTGTAGCAACATGATTTTAAAATAAGCTATTGAATACCGCAAATAGCGGAACTTAGGTTCTCATAAACCATACTTCAGATGTCAATTTGTAAAAAAATTTAAAAAAATCTCAAGGCTTGTTGTTGAGAGTTTATAATAACAATAAGAAAGACAAATATAGCCATGTTTTTGTACACCAGGTGCAGTTGAAAATCAAGGATATATCAAATTTTATTAGTTCTTGACAAAGGCTAGAAGCCATAAAGAGCAATCAAGATCATGAGCTGAAAAATAGTGCAGGGCATTCTCGTAAGTAGTGATCTCAATCAAGGGGGGATTTTAAAATATTTTGTGCCAAGAATTATTCAAGTATTAACGTAGTACAGTATGCGTAAATAAAAAAATAAGGGAGGTCTGCGCATTCTTGGCTCCCTCAGACCCACCAGTGTCAACAATATAGATTCAGCTGTCGTCAGTGCCTTAATCTGTTGAATTTTCTGTTCAACATAATTTCAAAATAACCTCATTTACTTACTTTACAGTCTCAAAAATCAAAATAAAGTAGATACTGATTGCTAATATTTTAGTTTATAAAGCTTATTGTATTTTAAACTATAGGATTTCGTATTGATAAGTCAGAAAAGATTAACCGAGGAAGGCAAAGATGTGGCATTGCATAGGAATGGGAATATTTGTAACGTGTTTAACAAAACGGATGATGGAATGTTTGCCGGAAAAACCTCACGCTGACTTCGTTATTCAAAAAATATCAATCAACGCTTTGACCTTGTTAGTAAACGTTATTGCCAGGCTGGGTTCAAAGTTTGATGTATTCAACTTTCCAGAATTTCTTCTGCATTCGCTCTCATTGATTGGAGGAGCTCCTGCTACTGCTTTGTCTATGTTGTGCATTAACCACAAATCAACACATACCAGTTATCAAGATGAATTTGTGTGGGTGTGCTGTGGTCAAGTTATCCTGGAAGTTGTTGTAACGATTTATCTTCATTTTTATCACAAATAAAGCAAAAGAAGTAATAACTAAAAATGTATTTTTGTTCAGACAATTTTAACTGAAAAAGCACGAAAATCAAACCTAGTAAACTTCAACGTTGCTTTTGTTTACTATTGTTGATGTGCTAATGTTCACAGTATTAAACTGCCTACTCTTGAAAATTTTAGTCTTGTGTATTATTTTGTTGAATTTGTGCTGCGTATTTCATTATTGTTCATGAGCAATATTGCACTCCCGGAGTCAAACCTCGAGTGCAGTGTTTATACACTTTCTGTCCGTGCATCAGTGTTTTTAGTTAGTTCATATTCTAAGTTTCCAGTTTTATCGTTGTAGCCTATTTTTCAACCATCGATTTTGCTTATTGCTTTTCTTTGGGTTGATGTAGTCGCTAAACAAAAACAAGCAATTGCCATGAAGTGTGGACGATATGTAGAGATTAACATAATACTCAACCATGGGTTATGTTATGCATAAAATAGAGAAAAAGTTAATTTTAGAACGTCTTGTTGCAGAAAAACCTGGTTTGACTTCTGGCCGAGATGTAAACGGTTAAGAACAATACTTGCCGCTGTCGCTGTTCTACGGCTCTCAACAACAAAAACATAGCGTAAAAGAAAACATTTTTTTGTTCTCGCTTTAGAAGCAGATAAAGACATTTTTAGGGAAAAACTAAGAATTGAAAAATTTGTTATGTTGAAGTTTTTGTGTGGCTCTAAGCATTGAAGGATTGATGCATTAATGTTCTACACAACTAAAACTTTTAAAGGGCACAGCTCCCAGTCTCGCTCCTGGATCCGCCAATGACGCTTTATGCTGACTTAATTGAACAGCAGATTATTGTAACCAGGTAAAACATGGCTTACAAATACGTGTCCACGATTGTTCAGCAAATACACGAGCTGTATAGCAAGACCACCAATCAATATGTCAGTAACCTACTTGTTAACGCAAAATTGTGCATTGTGCAATCCCCCTACACCTGATTTGTGAGCCAAGATTCGCAAATGGATTAAACCTGAACTTCGCTAACAGAAGTTAATTAGAAAAATTTTTGCTTTATGGATAACTGCGAGCGAAGAAACAAATTTATGAACAATGTGTTTTGCTATTGAGGTAAAAGCGTTCTACATATTTGCTTTGGTTTTGAATAAATCCATTTTGAAGAGAAAAACGCGACACCGTAACAGCGAAATCGAAGCAAAATTTTAGCTTCTTTGGATATTGTCACGGTAAATATACCACATTGAAGAGCAGAAACATAAAACACTAAACTCGAGAATTTTCACAATAATCCACGTGGAGATTCAATAACAAGAGTGCAGGTGCAATTTACGTCCGCTGGTACGCAACGTTTTAGCTTTAGAAAAATTACGTTTCGACTGCTGTATCTGGACCTAGCAAATGCCTCGGTTTGGCCGAGATAGTCTGGTAATACACGCCCGTTCCGGTTGGATAAATTCTAGTTAGGTAATAATCTAACCGTTCCGGTTACATTTTGTATGTTGGCTCAAAGTAAACTCAGCTAAAATGTGAAAACCCCTCTTTGATTCCGCTCAACTCAGTTTCATTTCCACTCCTTCAAACCTGTTTCTCTTCCAAATTGTTTCAGCTCTGATAAGCTTCACTTCTATTAAATTTCTTGCAAACCCGCTGAATTCATGCAGAATTATAATACTTAAAATAGTTGAGACTAGCTCATTGCTTGAAGCTAGTCTCAACTATTTTAAGTGGGCGCAGCGGAATAGTAGCCTACTACTTTACTTATGAAGTCAGGAACGAAAAAAACTGCTACCGCGATTAGAAGCATCTGATATAGACAAATGTTCGATTAGAATGTGAACGTAAAGTAGGCATTAGAGGTTGACGTGGTGGTAGACGTAAAGTAGACGTTGCTATCGAAGCGGTAAGTCTGGGGTTCAATTACCGGGCAGGTCAAATCCGAAACAGAGTCGGGACCGCTGCGACGTTTCTTCGGAGCTGTGCTGTGGCCACTCGCTATTAGACGCTTCGCGGTTATACCAAACCAAAAGTCACTAGCGTAGCCAGGATTTTGTATATGGGGGGGGAAGGATGAAATAACGTCACGTTTGACCATATGTTGTATACAGGTGGGGATCTACAAAGTTTTGGTGAGGGAGGGATGTAATTTTGAATTAGGTTGAATGTTAACTAAATGCAAAGACGTTTAGACCCGGAAACGAGTGTGAAAAAGCCTTTTGAAAATGTTTCATGTCAGGGACATAATCAGAATTGTTCTCAGTGAGGGGGCACCAATTTTCGTCACTTTTGCAAGGATAGTTTTTAAGTTCCAACAACGACTCCAGGGGGGTCAGAATACAGGCTCCCCCCGAAAATGTTTGAAAATTTGCATACTGCAATGACCATTTTAGTGCTTCTTGAACAATTTTTAAGGAGAGGTAGTCACATTTTTGGCCCTTAACTTTGAGTGCTTCACCAAATATGATGCATTTTGTTCCCACAGTTCAATTATGCGTGCTTAAGGCGACTAAGGCATATCGTTATGAAAAGGTTCGAAATTATGGAAACATTTTGTTCATCCAAAACATTGTTGAAAATGACTGGTGGGGGATTGCATACGCAGCATACCCCACATCCCCGTAGATCCGCCCCTGGTTGTATAATAAAAGATGGCCTCAAATGTAAGAGAGATGTTTCAAACTAAAAATACCGAAGGCAGTTAAAGCACAATTATTGTAAGATAGCGACATCTGTAACACTACGCTATAACCGTCCGGTTTGATGAAAGATTACTATACACGTTAAAAATCTAAATTGACACTGCCAGTGACGTCACATTGTGATGACGTAGTCGCACGTAGTATTTCACGTCATCACGATGTGACGTCACTGAACCCCCCTTCATTGAAAAATCCTGCGTACCCCATGGATAAAAAGCCTCCAAACCTCCGTGAGCATGTAGTGTGCATGTGGGCAATTTCCTGAACACCGGAAGTTATAACCTACTCCACTTCTTCATTCTCACGTTAAAGCAATTTTTTTGCATAATTGCACAAAACTGAATAATTGAATGTAATCTGCGTACTAATAACGTACGGACATGATCTGAATATTGTAATTCTCTTTTTTACCAGAGTCATAAAATGGGCCAAGTTTTTGGGCTAATGTTCCCCTTTAGGTGTTGAGTTCTGACTCTTTTGGGTGAACTTAATTTTGGATGGGGTTTGAAAATTTGGGTCAAGTTTGGTCGTCACAGATTTGGTTCAGGTGTGAGATATAAATTCGGGTTGAAATCGGGTTAAGCTAAACCGTTTTGGGGCAAATACTCAAATACCGACCAATTTACTGTCTTGCAGACTTGGTAGTGCCATTTCTAGCTCAGCTAGACCCTTGATATTTTACACCCATTTACAACTCTGGCTTTGCACGAACACATAAATGTGCAGAACACAAGATAACGCAGTACATTCATATACTAGGCACATTTTTGTTTTGCTTGCAATATTTTTGTCTCGTATAGTTTCATCCGAGAATAACATTGTAACTCGAGCTCGCCCTTGGTTTTAAGAAAAAAGCCCAAGCAGTAAATGACAACTAAAAAACCATGGGCTTTGCAAACATCTATGAACGCATTTTGGTAAGGGGTTTTTGTGGAACAATGACAAAATATCCATATGGACAAAGCAGTAGCGGGTGCGCCCCCCATTAAGGACAGGCAATGAAGAAAAAATTCAGGTATTCTGTAGCAATGGTATATTGCACACAATTTGTCGGCCAAGTTCACTGCGAGGGCCAACATATTAACCAAACGTGTCCAAACAACCCATGCAAGAAAAGTCTCCTTATGTATATTGGCCATCATAGCTAGCTCTTACAATCCATGTCATTGGCATAAAAACGATTCCCATCATAGTGCAAGTTTCTCTTTTTGGTGGTTCATCATATCTTGCTTGAACGTTGAACATTTTAAACTCCAATTGCAATTTTTACCGAAATACACATTCAATAGCTACCAAAAAATGTAAATGTGGAACTGGTTACTTCTATAACCAAGTAGAGTGTACTAAGTTCCGAAGATCAGCGGGTTACTATACTAGTCAATGTGTCAGTGCTGTATTTATTTAATAACTCTGCACACTGCTTCATGCCTAACGACATTCATCAGGAGCTAGATCTTATTCAAATGAATAGAATAATCATTTACAATTTAACAGCTCCGATGGCCGAGGGCTAAGAGCGTCCATCTCTGGAGCTGTAGACTTGGGTTTGATTCCGAGTCGGGTCAAATCAAAGTATTCACAGCTTCCCTGTTTGGCGCTCAGCATTGAAGGGACGGTGTGGAGAACAAGCCGACAAGTTTACTTGTTGTGCCATTAAGAAAGGCACTTAGCGGGATTCCCCCCATGTTGGTGTGGTAGACTTGTGGCTGGCAACTTTTAACCGAGCTCGTTATAGCCTTTTGAATTTTTTCTCGTGGTAGGAGGATAAATGTGTAACTAAGTACAAACACACATACGTTTTAGTTCACTACAAGAACTTCGGTTGAAAAAAGAGCTCTATATATGATACTAGCCAGATTTACGGTATAGTAAGCAATAGTAGATCATATGAAAGTTCAAATTTACATGAATCAAATTTTTTGTAAGTTTTGTGTGATCTTTAACACCGCTCACCAGGGCTCCACTAAAGCAAATCTGAATTGTTATTTCTAAAATGTTTACACTTGGTTTGAACTAAAAAATGCGACGACTGCGCTGATGCTAAAATCAGTTTATTGCTTTTATCTTGTTTCTGCTTTTCGTACTTGCTCGACTGTGACTAAGTAATGCGTTATATTTTTCCTTGACAATTACCGGAGAAACTAAAATTCTACCCGTTTTTTGGTTTAAGAATCGATTTACGATCATGGGGATTACCCAATGTATTCGATCGATTCTTTTTGAAAACCTAAGCAAAGGGTGGAGGCGGTCATAGCTCAATGGTAAAACACAGTGTTCTGAGATTTTTTTTCTTCACTTTCCATCGATAAAGCAAAAGATTTATTATTGAACTGTTATCAGCGCAATTGAAGACCTTGCTTGCGTATCTTGGTGGGTTAGTCCTCACAAGTACAATGTATTCACAGCGTCCTTGCTTGACGCTCAGAATTGAAGCAACGGGGACAGCGTGGAGAACAAACCGGCAAGTTTACTAGTTGTGTCGTCGTTGAGGCTCATCCCGGCGACTTAGCGTCTGGGCAACGCAGTTTTGAAAAATACATCGCAGCGGTAGTGAACTGACACAGTTTCGAAAAATACAGCCGTTGGCGACGCTGTGTCCGATTTGATCGGCCAGGTAATCAAACTTAGACCTATTGCAGCAATAGTGATGTCTTAAACAACTACACCAACTGCAGTGTAAATTAAAAAAACAAAATTTGACTAGAAATGCTGCAACACCTCCATTTTTCTGCTGTATCGTGTTGGTTCGCCGCACCGCAAATTGAGGTTTCTGTAACAGGCGTTGGGATTACCACAGTTAATCAGGCTTGTCAAAATTTGTCGCTTGCAGCACTTCTTGTTTTTTTGGCCACGAGCCGCTCCTCAATTTTTCGCTGGTTACGCCCCAGCTTCAGTTTAGCGCGAAGATTTTCAACCGATGGGTCATGGCCCGCCTGGCCCGGTTGTGGGCCGCGGCACTGTTTTCAATGAGCCGCAGCGCTGGACAAGAAAGAGTCGGAAGCCACATCAGCTTTCCCTAATCACGCTGTTACGCTTAATATGTGCTTTTTAATAAAAATAAATGGGACACCGCCAGTGGTGGATCCAGGGGGGAGATGTGGGGAATGCATTCCCCCCCATCAGCCGGTTTCGACTATGTTTTTGATGAATAAAATTTATCCATAATTTCTAACCTCTTCGATTCAACAATAATTCTTACGCCTTAAGGTCAGTACTCGAGTTGAGGGGGTATGCGGGGGGATGCCATCCCCCCATTAAACATTTTAGCGCAAACCATCGTCCTATAAATAATGACCATCCCTCCTTTGCGTCTGCGTGAAAAGCTTACACCAGGGGTGGGCAAACTACGGTGAGATCATTTCATACGGCCCGCGGGCACTTACAGAAATATAAACCTTGTTCCTTGCAGATATTGCGGGAAATATGGGACATTTGCGGACGTGAGAACCATTTTTTTCTATTCACTTGATTTCGAGTGGAAAATAGGACATCTGCGGTCGTGATGACTTGTATTACTTTGCTTTTCCAATCAGTGCAGCCTTCCACTTGCCCACCTCTGGCTTACACCATTCTTCCATAAGTGTTTTTACATTTCAAGCACTGCTTAAGGTGTTTTCACACAGAATGCGATGCGATTTTTCACACGTAAAGTGACGTAGGCCACGAAACAGTTAGAAATTATGACGTAAAACTACGTCACTTTGCACGGCATTTTAGGGAACAATCGTAAGGTTCTGCACAAAATAACCTGTAACAAACAAAACTGTTGCAGTTCGAGTTGTGTGGACCAACTTCTTACGTCAAAAAATGTTCGAGTTGTGTGAACCAACTTCTTACGTAGGACCAACTTCTTACGTCAAAAAATGAATAAAATTTCGTACGACAACTAATCGGATTAAAATCGCATTTAGTGCAAACAGACCTTTAGCCAAGCATAAATCG
Source organism: Trididemnum miniatum (assembly GCA_964006365.1). Classification (NCBI taxonomy): domain Eukaryota; kingdom Metazoa; phylum Chordata; class Ascidiacea; order Aplousobranchia; family Didemnidae; genus Trididemnum; species Trididemnum miniatum. The sequence continues at coordinate 11,182,758 of OZ023251.1, read as the reverse complement.
AAAAAGTACGAACAAAATGCGATATATTTGGTGAAGGACTAAGTAGAGGCAAAAGAACAAAATTTGCGTGACAAGTTATTCGAAAAGCGCTAAAATGCCCATTACAGTATGTGAATTTTCAAAAATATTCCGGGGGAGCATGCCCCCAGACCCCCCTAAAATCATTTTTGTTTCCCTATTTGCTTCAAATTTAACTTTGCCACAAAAAACTACGCTGAAAAAATGTCAAAAGTTGGTGCTAAAAAATTCTAAACATACTCCCCTAGTCGCCTCACATGGACACAGTTTCTAAAAAGAGCTTATTTACGCTCTTTTTCGGGTTTGACATATTTGCATTCAGTTAACATTCAACCTATAATTCAAAACTGCATCCCCCCAACAAAATTTTCTGGATACGCCCCTGGCCACCGCCATATTTTATCATTTTAATGGGCTATTGGAAAAATAAGGTTGAAAACACGAAGATCTAGTGAGCAATCGTACATTGTACTTGTGAGGACTAACCCACCAAGATACGCAAGCAAGGTCTTCAATTGCGCTGATAACAGTTCAATAATAAATCTTTTGCTTTATCGATGGAAAGTGAAGAAAAAAAATCTCAGAACACTGTGTTTTACCATTGAGCTATGACCGCCTCCACCCTTTGCTTAGGTTTTCAAAAAGAATCGATCGAATACATTGGGTAATCCCCATGATCGTAAATCGATTCTTAAACCAAAAAACGGGTAGAATTTTAGTTTCTCCGGTAATTGTCAAAGAAAAATATAACACATTACTTAGTCACAGTCAAGCTGGGCTACAAGTGCCACGGTTCTTCACCTCTCAGAAAAATGGTGGTAGCAGCATTGTAAGTACGATAAGCAGAAACAAGATAAAAGCAATAAACTGATTTTAGCATCAGCGCAGTCGTCGCATTTTTTAGTTCAAACCAAGTGTAAACATTTTAGAAATAACAATTCAGATTTGCTTTAGTGGAGCCCTGGTGAGCGGTGTTAAAGATCACACAAAACTTACAAAAAATTTGATTCATGTAAATTTGAACTTTCATATGATCTACTATTGCTTACTATACCGTAAATCTGGCTAGTATCATATATAGAGCTCTTTTTTCAACCGAAGTTCTTGTAGTGAACTAAAACGTATGTGTGTTTGTACTTAGTTACACATTTATCCTCCTACCACGAGAAAAAATTCAAAAGGCTATAACGAGCTCGGTTAAAAGTTGCCAGCCACAAGTCTACCACACCAACATGGGGGGAATCCCGCTAAGTGCCTTTCTTAATGGCACAACAAGTAAACTTGTCGGCTTGTTCTCCACACCGTCCCTTCAATGCTGAGCGCCAAGCCGTGAATACTTTGATTTGACCCGACTCGGAATCAAACCCAAGTCTACAGCTGCAGAGATGGACGCTCTTAGCACTCGGCCATCGGAGCTGTTAAATTGTAAATGATTATTCTATTCATTTGAATAAGATCTAGCTCCTGATGAATGTCGTTAGGCATGAAGCAGTGTGCAGAGTTATTAAATAAATACAGCACTGACACATTGACTAGTATAGTAACCCGCTGATCTTCGGAACTTAGTACACTCTACTTGGTTATAGAAGTAACCAGTTCCACATTTACATTTTTTGGTAGCTATTGAATGTGTATTTCGGTAAAAATTGCAATTGGAGTTTAAAATGTTCAACGTTCAAGCAAGATATGATGAACCACCAAAAAGAGAAACTTGCACTATGATGGGAATCGTTTTTATGCCAATGACATGGATTGTAAGAGCTAGCTATGATGGCCAATATACATAAGGAGACTTTTCTTGCATGGGTTGTTTGGACACGTTTGGTTAATATGTTGGCCCTCGCAGTGAACTTGGCCGACAAATTGTGTGCAATATACCATTGTTACAGAATACCTGAATTTTTTCTTCATTGCCTGTCCTTAATGGGGGGCGCACCCGCTACTGCTTTGTCCATATGGATATTTTGTCATTGTTCCACAAAAACCCCTTACCAAAATGCGTTCATAGATGTTTGCAAAGCCCATGGTTTTTTAGTTGTCATTTACTGCTTGGGCTTTTTTCTTAAAACCAAGGGCGAGCTCGAGTTATAATGTTATTCTCGGATGAAACTATACGAGACAAAAATATTGCAAGCAAAACAAAAATGTGCCTAGTATATGAATGTACTGCGTTATCTTGTGTTCTGCACATTTATGTGTTCGTGCAAAGCCAGAGTTGTAAATGGGTGTAAAATATCAAGGGTCTAGCTGAGCTAGAAATGGCACTACCAAGTCTGCAAGACAGTAAATTGGTCGGTATTTGAGTATTTGCCCCAAAACGGTTTAGCTTAACCCGATTTCAACCCGAATTTATATCTCACACCTGAACCAAATCTGTGACGACCAAACTTGACCCAAATTTTCAAACCCCATCCAAAATTAAGTTCACCCAAAAGAGTCAGAACTCAACACCTAAAGGGGAACATTAGCCCAAAAACTTGGCCCATTTTATGACTCTGGTAAAAAAGAGAATTACAATATTCAGATCATGTCCGTACGTTATTAGTACGCAGATTACATTCAATTATTCAGTTTTGTGCAATTATGCAAAAAAATTGCTTTAGCGTGAGAATGAAGAAGTGGAGTAGGTTATAACTTCCGGTGTTCAGGAAATTGCCCACATGCACACTACATGCTCACGGAGGTTTGGAGGCTTTTTATCTATGGGGTACGCAGGATTTTTCAATGAAGGGGGGTTCAGTGACGTCACATCGTGATGACGTGAAATACTACGTGCGACTACGTCATCAGAATAAGACGTCACTGGCAGTGTCAATTTAGGTTTTTAACGTGTATAGTAATCTTTCATCAAACCGGACGGTTATAACGTAGTGTTAAAGATGTCGCTATAGATGCGGACGATTTGGGGTTCAATTCCCAGGCCGGTCAAATCAGACACAGTGTAGGCAACGGCTCACCACCGCTGCGACGTTTCTTCGGACTTGTGTTGCCCAAGCGCTAAGACGCGGGGTCGGGCCCCGCCACTCGCTACCATGCTTCGGTGGTGCAGCGAGTTTAATGAAACGAGTACAGTGAAGATTTGATTTGATTTAAAAAAATATATTGCGTGCAGCCATAGCCACTGTAGAGACACCGTATTTAACGAAACTCCCGCTTATCAACTGCTTCACAGCAGCAGCATCAATGACAAAAATGCAGTTCAAGCAAAACACATCAGCAAAGTTGGACTACCAGTGCATTGTTGCATATCGCATCGTATATAATGAAAGTTTCGCGAGATTAAATTAAAAAGTTGGACCAAACAGAAAAAACATGATAGCAGATTCGGCAAGCTCTGCACGAAGAAAAGTCGGTTTGTTTCAAAATTAAATAAGAATTAATTTTTTTTGCAATTGTCAAGGGGGGTGACTCCCGGCCCCCTACCTTGCATACGCCACTAGGGGTCATCTGCGCGACTTAGCGACTGGGGAACACAGAAACGTCGCAGCATTGGCGAGCTGTTGGCGACACTGTGCCAATTTGACCGTCCCGGGAATCAAGCCCCAGACCTTCCGCACCGATAGCCTGTGCGCTTGACCACTAAGCTAACGACCGGTACCGGCCCAGAAATTGAACCCAAAACCTCCCGAGCCGATAGCGATGTCCTTGGTTAACCCCAACTGGCTGGTTTGGTTAACTCAAAGTTATGGCATCGCAAGCAGAACATCCGCCTACGTTGCAACCATTCTCTTCCAAGAATATCTCCTGCGCTGGAACGTTGCGTCATCCAGCCATGATAGCCTTTGAGAACAATCGCTTGATGACATCACAACACGACTACAGCTTTAACAATACCCATTGACTTTGTCCTGGCTTGCATTTTGCGTTAGTCGTTGGTTCAAGCGCAACCCACCAGAAAAGTTTGACTACCGGAATTATTGCATCACAATGAAAGTTTCTCGAGATTAATAAGCAAAGTGGCTAGGACAGAAAAACATGACAGCAGTTTCGGCACACTCTGTATGAAGAAAGGCGGGTTGTTTCAAAAAGTAAGGTTCTCATTTTTTTTTTAAATCGTCGATGGGGGGTTTGACTCTCAGCCCCCTCCCCGCCCCATCACCCCCCTCGTGAGTACGCCATTGCTTATATGCCATTGAAGGAAACTCCAATTTTTTATTGCGTCACATCAACAGAAATGACAAACATCGCAAAAGTTAATCTACCGCTACTGTTATATCACAATCAAAGTATCTCGAGATTAAATAAGAAAGTTGGATGGAACAGGCGAAACGTTGGAAATTTTTGCAAGCTCGAAGGAAGGGCGAACAAAAGGCGTATCATTTTAAAAAAGGTAAGTTTTCACTGCATCTCTAATCGACAAGTTGGGGTTGGTCCCCGAAACCTCCCCCCCCCCCCCTTCAACTGATTACAGTAAAACGTAATTTTACGCACTAGCGAAAGCATAGAAAAATTCACCACGGACAAAACGCTGCATTTTTTACATTTTTAGAGTAAAAAACCGTTGAATTCAATCAGCCGCAACCACCAATCAGGTGTAGCGAAGAAATCAGTACATGCAGTGGCAGCGCCTTCAATTGTGAAGTTATAAGGTGCACTTACATTAACTACGACGTTAAAACACAAAAGTTTGTTGGCCTAATGTTCAGCACGCCTTAAAATTTTGGCGTGTTGTTCCGCGTATGCTTGGTTTTGCATATATTCATTGAACCCAGGAGCGTAAAGTGACTGAAGCATACCAGATTCCTTCGAGGACTTTCGTAGTTTACGCCCCCCTGGGCCCCCTCTCCCCTCCCCCTTTTAAAATTTTTCGCTACGCCAGTGGTTGAACCTTTTAAAATTTTCGCTGCGAGATTGAACTATGATGTAAAAATTTTGACAGAAAGTCTGATTGATAGCATGTTACAGTAACGGGCTAAAAGGTGATGTAAAACTACTCAAGCGTCTCAGTGAATTTATTCACTTTTGATCCAAAACAATAGCGGAGCCCAGGGTCAGCGCCAAAGGGGGCCTGGCCTCCCCAATCGACATGCTTGGCTCCCCCAATCAACAAGCTTACTATTTTGAAGACAGCTGCTTTTGTGTTTATTTTCAAACTTTGGCCCACCCCCTTGATAAACGCTTGGCCCCCTAAACAGAGCATGCTATGGAATGGAAGAGAAATTTTGGTATGGAATATGGAAGATGCTCAGAATGGATTGGAATGGAAGATTTGAAAAACAGAATGGAAGATCGTCTTCCATACGGGGCTGTAGCCACGGGGGAGCTATTGGGGGCTAAGCCCCCCCAGTATTTATTTTATCCCCGCCCCCCCTCCCAGAAATTATTTTAGCCACCCAAAGCTCTTTATGTCGAAATGATAACGGCATATAAACCCAATGGTTTAGAATTTTTTTTCAAGATAGCTGCTTCAATCGATGTTAAGTTTAAACTCGAGGCTAATTTCTGATTCGCACTCTACTACTAAAAACAGAAGTGGTCCCAATTTTCATTATTAGACAGACTGATGTCTGAGTGTTCTTCAATAGTAGCCTGCATAAGCGCAGTAAACGAAGCTTGCATTATGAAAACACAACCTCTGGTTAAAAGCAACCGCAGCCGTTATTGCCAGAAAATGGATTCAGAGCTCTATCGCTCAAAACGTGATGGTCTGAAAATCAATCAAATCAAGTAAGCTCACTCAGTTAAGTTGAACGAAAGTTGAAACATAAACGGGCTTATCAGATTTTTTTCAGTGATAAACTGGGAAAGTGAAAGAAGAAAGATTTAGATTAGATTAGTTGTAGGTTTGCTTCTTTTTACGCTTACAGACAAACTATACGCCGCGTTTTCTTTAAAAGCACAAGTCACAAGCAATAAGCGAGAATCACTCCGCGTGAAAGTAGCATAGTGTTAACTAGTTAACTACTCCAAAATGTCAAGTAAGCTTTGTTTAATCAGTAAAAAAGAATAAGTTAACTACTTACGAAGTTATTTGACTAAAAACCACATCAAGAAATGCAATCTGTTTCAGTGAAATAATTAATCGGCCGTTGTACTTGTTTACAGTCTGCAATCCTGTAGGGAATGAATATCAGGGTGCCCAGCCACTCATTGAAAACTGGGAAAAATCAGGGATTTTGTAAAAATGTGAAATATGAGGGAAACCTCGGGAAATCATTAAATTTGAAGATTAGGAAAACATCGGGGATTTTTTAAATTTTCAAAACTATCGAAGAAATGTTGCCAGACAAGGGCGGCATAGTGAAAACTTTTTTTCTTAAGGACCACTATTTGAAGCCTAGAAATTTGCTTAGATTGTCTGAATTTCTCAGGGAAGAATCAGGAAATTTTAAATTGAAAAAACGCTGGGAACCCTGGAATACTAATTATCTTAATTAACCTCCAGCTTGTTCACAGGTCATTCAATTTTGAGTCAGAGTAAGCAGAAGCAGCGGTGGTCTTAGAAGAAAGGGGGGCCTGTGCAACAATTATAGGGGGGGGCTTTTGGGATCCAAATTTCAAAACGCTGTAATGTGTACTACAGCACATTATAATAGGCATTTGATAAGAAGTTACTTGAGAAGCGCCAATCAAGCAAGCTCATTTAATACATGTAACGTAGAAACATCATTTACTGCCAGTAATTTGTAGACTATAACAAGGCTAGGGTTCCTTAAACATCTTCCAGAACTTAAGAAAAATTACAGACATGGAATGGTTTGCTTAATCTACTGTATATATACAATATCGATAGCTTGAGTAAAGCACTAACTAGTTGGCTATATTAACGGTAAATCAGTTTTGGTATACTCGCAATGATTAATTTTAACATCAACTTATATGCAATATTGCTGCACCTGCTAGTGACAGCTTGCAATACTCTTTGCAGTTAGTGGCAACTCATAACGACAATAAACAAATGCACTTAGCTATAAATTTACCTGTGATCAAGCACGTTGCTGATGCAGACCTGTAAGGATAAGCAATTGAGTGTCCGAAGTTCAGGCAAAAAGCTTCCAGTTAATTAGTTTTCTTTCTACTGAAATATCTGCGGAACTGCTATGATGGTCCTGAAACTGGACTGTGTCTGTAAGATTACTTCACTTGTTTCATCCTTCTTTCCACTTTCCTTTAATAACTGCTTTTCTTATTATACAGTAAGAATTGTTGCTATTCAAATTTAAAAATGTCTTTTCTTCAATTTGTAGAAACAAAAGGTGATCTGTTAATATTTAAACAACACTTCAGTTTAAGGTTGCTACGTACTGTGGTTTGTAAGATATCGCACTACTTCCAATTAACTTTTCATCATCTTTATGCACAAGATAAAACAATTTTGTTCTCATAATTTGGACTATTTGCATTAAATGAAAAATTAGAAAAGTTTACTCCCTAAAACCGAATATATACACTTCAAAAATATAATGAGCTACTGCTTACATAATTCGCAAAATGATGCTTAGTTCTGGTGAAGCAGTAAAGAGTCAGCTCTGATGGTTACTTCCATGACTTTCTTTTCTGAGCTTCTGAATACATCATAATCAATGGTTATGAAATAATGAAATTAAAATTTAATCACCACAACTTTAGTTTCCAAGTAACATCTATATACATTTGAAACAAGAAATCTCTCAACACAACTCTTCTAGTCACAAAGTCAAACTGCAACATTAAAACAATGTATTATTTCCACAGACTGCAACTTCCAATCAAAACAGTTACACTAATTACTGTTATTACCGTGCATTGATGTGGCTTTCACTGTGCTAACTTCTTTTCAGTAATATAAACCACTCTATGTAAGTTTGATACACATGTAGTACAATGTGTAGCAAACCAAAATAAACTTCAAAGTCTCGTGAGAATCTTGGAAAAAGTTTTGGCATCTGGTATGAGGTATACATACTGATTATTTCAGACAATCTTAATAAGAAAAAAACTTCTTAATAATCTCAAACTGCACAATATTACTAGGGTCCAACTACCAAGAAAAGCTTAACACCAATATGACCAGATATAAACAACATAGCCTACGTGATTTAAACTATGCGACAATAGTTATGCAGCATAGAGGTATTTTATTTACAAACAGCAAAGGTTTCAAAAGTTCAGTTCCGCAAGGAAGGAACCAAAATTAACCATGCTCTATAAAATGTCATGTTGCCCTACTCTAGCATCAAAGCTACTATCTCAAAATGCAGAGTGTAATGCAATGTGGTGAAACCTTTGGTTACAAATCACCAAAACGTTTACCATAATAACTGCACTGTAAACCAGTAAGATACGCTCAGCTGTTAACTTTCAGGAAGTCTACATTACACTGACTAATCATTATTGCTAAAGATTCAGCCATTACACAGTGGGGTATAACTCAGTCTATTATGATCATAAGATACAGAAATTGAGAAGTTTCACTTAGAGATGGTTCAGCTTTGATTAGAGATAAAAAAAAAGAAATGATTCAGACAAATTGTTTGCGGTGTTTCAATGCAAGGAGTTTTATTAATGGTTTGGTTCAAGTTAACACAAAGAGAAGTGTTTTTTGTAGTTTTCGCTTTAATTCTTTTTGAGGGGGGCCTTATTTTCAAAGGGGATTCTTCTTGAGGGGGGCCTTATTTTTAAAGGTGGCAAGAGGGTGGTTCCTATTCGGAAAAACTGAAACTAATTCTAACGATGTATAATGGTTCAAGTTTAGAAAAACAGTTTTTTTTTATATGGTTCCAAAAACTAAACTAAAAATTAATAAAAAAAATAAAAACAAAACAAAAATAATTTAAATTAAAAATAATTTAAAATAGACCAGCCGTTAGCTCAGTTGCTAAGCGCACGCTAACGGTGCGGGAGGTCTGGGCTTCGATTCCCGGGCCGGTCAAATCGACACAGTGTCGCCAACGACTCGCCACCGTTGCGACGTTTCTTCGGAGCTGTGTTGCCCAGGCGCTAGGCCGCGGAGATGGGCCCCGCAACTCGTTACACGCTTCGGCGTAATACGGCGAGTATAATGAAGATAATTTAAAATATAAAAACTAAAATTAATTTTATTGATATGGTTCAAGTTTAAATAGAAAAAAATTTTTCATAGTTAACACGATTATCTATTTGAGGGGGGCCTTTTCTTTTAGGGGGGGGCCTGTGCGACCGCACGGTTTGCACATTCCTAAGACCACCACTGAGCAGAATATATATGGACGCTTTTGTTATACGTACCCGTAGGCCAATAGCTTGACGTACAGCAACAAATGATTCCTTGCAGCAAAGCTCCGCAGAAAGTATCAGCGCAAGCGACCGCACAAATGGCTTTTCCAGTGAGACTACTGTTACGGAGCAGTTAAGCCACGCAACAGATATGGCAGTAGACTTAGGTGAAGAAAAACCAAGTCAGCCAACCAATTTTGTTGCACCAAAATCTTCGTATGGTAAGCAATTACGTTCATTTTAAACTAATTGGTATAAAAATCGCTCATGGTTGGAATACTCCCATAACAAAAAATGCTTGTTATTGCTTTCCATGCCTAAAGTTTCTTAATCCGAATGAAAAAGATCTCACATACACTGCTATCGGCTTTAAAAATTGGAAAACTGCTTTGGAAATGGGGAAAGGTTTGGATAAGCACAGCCACAGCGTATCTCATTTGCAAGCAATGTCAATGTGGTCAGAATTCACATCTCGAGAAAGTTCAAATCGAGAAATTGACCATTTAGTTCAAGCAGATCAATTGCAACGCAATAGGTATTACATGTCTACTATTATCGACATTGCTAAGTTTTTGGCGATTAACGAACTTTCGTTTCGAGGCTCGAGGGAAAAATGTGGTACTCTTTATTCCGGAATGTTTTTGCAAATGATGCAATACACTCTTAAGAGAGACATTAAGTTGAATGAAATTGCAAAAAATATTCCTAAAAATGCCAAATACACTAGCCCAGAGTTTCAGAATGAACTTATCGAGATATTGGCATCAATAGTTCGTCGTAACATACTGGAGAAAATCCAAACCTCATCTGCTGGCTATGTCACTTTTGAATGCGACGAAACTCGGGACAAAACCGGCGTTGAATTACTTACTATAATCATTAGATTTATTAATGAAAATGATGTAATTGAAGAAAAGTTATTGGGAATCTATGAACTTGAACAACTTCATGCTCAGTATATAACAGACAAGATTCTTTCATGCTTAAACGATGTCAATTTGAGCAACCTTATTGCTCAATGTTATGATGGCGCGTCGGTAATGTCCGGTAAATCTGGTGGAGTTCAGGCTATACTTCAGGAACGACTACATCGCAGCATACCTTATACACATTGTTTTAACCATCGACTTCATTTAATAGTAATGCTCGTCTGCGATAATTTGGATTACGTGAGGCAACTTGTAGACTTGTCAACAAGTTTCTGTCCAAGTTTAAAGTAATGATAGAGTTCAAAAATTTTGGTGGATCTGCCCCGCCAAAGTTATTGGAGCACAGATGGTCAGGTCACCACTATGTAGCTAAGTTGTTGGTTGAAAAGTATGATATCATAGCCAAAACATTTGACCATTTTGTGTCGATTGATCTTAGTAACGCAGAACTGACAATCACTGCAGTCGGATTGCTAACGACCATCAGAAGACGCAAGTTTAGGTTTGTGGGATTAGTGATGAAAGAGATCTTAAGAATCATCAAACCAGCTGATAAAGTACTGCAGTCATCGTCGTGCAGTTTGTTATCTGGTGTTTAAATTGTGACTAGCACCATCCGAGACCTGGAAAAAATTCGTTCGAACGAAGGATGGAATAAGATAATGGATGTGATACCAGAGCATGAGGAAACCCAAGAACGAGCACCTAGACGACGAAGAGTGGAACGCGGCAGCAAGACTAGCACTATGGATCAAAATTTCATTTTTACAGAAAGTTTTGGAGCGAGAGATCAATCAGATAATGTCAACCAAGTTTTGAAGTTTACGTATTTAGAAATAATGGACACAACTATTGCTGAGTTTCTCCGTCGCTTTTCGCAATTTAATTCGTGCCTGATGACTTCTTTAAGCGCTTTGATTCCTGCTTCTTCCGAATTTTTAAAAGCTGAGACAATCAAGCCATTGTGTGAACTTGTCAATACCACCGACAATAAAGTGGATGAGGACCAGCTGCAGCGGGAAGCTGCAGTGCTAAACAATATGATTGAATCCACCGTTCCAGATGGACCAGAAAATGCAGCTGTGCTGAAAAACTTGCACAATTTCTTTAAATAATTTTTGCAGTTACAAAATCGCATATCCCAATATATATATAAAGTTCCGGCAGCTGCTTTGACGCTAGGAACTTCCACCGCTACTTGTGAGGCTAGTTTCTCTACAGTTGTTAGAATTCTGACATCATATCGACGATGTATGGGACAAAATCGGAAATGTCAGTTGGTATACCTTGCATTCGAAAAGGAAGAAACTGAAAAAGTGAGCGATGTTGAAGTTTTTGAAGAATATAGGAAGAAACTCCGAAAAATGTTAGTGTGAATTGATAAAATTGGATACTACGCTTTAACTTTGCTGTGAGACACGTTATGTTTTTTTCTTTTGTTGTTGTTTTCTGCCGTTATCTGATTAACACATTTTACTTCTCTCTATATTTTATTACCGCTCAGAATTGTTGTAAGTTTTGAGAGTATTACCAGTGCATCGGTGCAAATTTACTGTATTACTTGCGTTTTTCGTTTCCGCCTGCGGGTTCTTCCTTTTAGCATAAACTTTTACTTGACTGAAATTATTGATCTGTTCAGGTTTGATAAGCAAGAAAAATAACCAATCAGAAAAAATTTTAGGTTGATTTTCCAGCCCCCCAAAAATACATTCAGCCCCCTCCAAAATGTAAAGGCTGGCTACGGCCCCGAGGGTACTTACATAAATCACGACGTTGTAACTTAACAGTTTGTTCGCCCAATGTTCAGCACGCCTTAAAATTTTCGGGCGTTGATCCGAGTACGCTTGATTTTGCGTATATTCATTGAACCCAGGGGCGCAAAGTGACTGAAACATACCAGACCCTTTCGATGGCTTTCGCAGTTTATGCCCACCCTGGGTCCCCTTTTCCCTCCCCCCCCCCCTTAAACTTTTTCGCTACCGTACGCCACTAGTTGAACCACTACGAGATTGAACAAGGAGCGATAAGCGATCTCAATAGCGATATGCAATTTTGTTCGCTTTGGTGCGAGTAAACCACAGCAACAACGAATATATTTTGTCGCAGTGCGAACAAGATTAGGTAAAACAAAAGATACAGTAAATTAAATACATACAATAGTGCGACCGGTAAGCTGTAACGACAATTCAAGATGAGAAGTAACGACAATAGGTGTAAATGTATTCATAGGGCAGTTGCAATTCAGGTCCACACATGTGCGTGCGAGAAGGATAAATGGAGGGTAAATGAAAATAAAATCTGCTCAAACAGATTTATATAACTCAAACATATATAGTGTAAAAATTTTAACAGAAAGCCTGATAAACAGCATGTTACAGCAACGGGCTATTACTGCTGTAAAAGGTGATGTAAAGCTCCTCAAGCGTCTCAGTGAATTCATTCACTTTTAGACCAAAACAATGGCGGAGCGTTTTATGTTTTGACAACAGCGTGGCTTACAAACGATATCATTTCGATCAATTACGTCAAGTCATGTTCATTTGGCTCGTATGTCAAGTTCAAGCTTGATTTGGCTGATATTTCGAACTGGTAGGTTGGTTTTGCGGCAGTGCTGAGTTTCAATCTTTTGAAGAAGTCAAATATTAATCAGTAATCAGCACATTTGTAGTTAATAGACAGACTTTCAGAATGTAAACACAAGCTCATCTCTGCCATTTTGCATCAAGTAGCACTGCTTTAAGCTTAGAAACTGCTTCCGCGAGGAAAGGAGCGTAGCCAACGGAAAATTTAGGGGAGGCAAACCACGTAGACCGAAGATTCCAAAGATTGCGTATTTTAGGGGAATATTTCAAACACTTTTAGATCAGGCTTCATCACAGAGGGGGACATTTTCCCCTATCCGGATGATGCCACTGAGCGATAATCAATATATAATCTTTGCATAAGCTTGTCTGAGCAACGAACCCGATTCAGGAATCAGAGACAGAACAATTGTTTCGATCCACTAAGCCAGGGGTGTGCAAACTTTTTTGAAACCGTGCCAAATAGCAACAAGTGCAATATTCTGCGGGCCGCACCTTAATTATCTTCATAGTAATTTTTTTCGTAGCAGTAACTGGATGTCTGACAACAGAGCTCCAGCTGTCATCATCAGCAGTGTATGCTAAAATAGCAGTAAAAAATCTACGCAGTAAGAGGAAGCAGTAAGGGATCATGACAGCTGAATCTTCAGCTGATAATGAAAGCTGAATCTACAATATGCTGTCAAAACGTCCAGCCACTATGAAAAAAATTACTCTAGCTTTGGCAAACCACACTAAGTCCAAAAAGAAAGTTTTGAGAATTTGGCGCAGTGGTAAAAGACACTGCCGTTTGCGCGGAAGGTTTGGGGTTCGATCCTCGAGCCGGGTAAATTGAACAAAGCGACGTCAACGCTTCTTCGGAGTTTGAAGCTGCGTTTCCCAAGCGCTCAACCGTGGAGATGGGTACCCGTCACTCTTTACAAGCTTCGGCTTAATACCGCGACGATAATGAAGATTCAATTTTTCTAGAAAAGGACTTGTAGCGTAAGCTAACTTTTTCAAATTAAAACAAAAATCTCAACGGATTTTGCTCAATTTTTTGCGAAATACTACATACTTACGCTTCATTAGGTGCAAATTTTTAAGTCATATTTTTTTTTACTTTTTAGCAAACAGTAAGTTCGCATGAAGAAGAAAATTCATTTTTCAGTAAGTCAACGGACATACTGCGCCATAGTTGTCAATCGGGCTCGGGCTTTCCGGGTCGGGTCGCGCTTGGATTTTGAAAAATTGTCAGGCTTCAATCGGGCCGGACGCCGTAGTTAAATCTTAAATACAAAAAAGTTAAGGATATTATTCAGTGCGTATAATGCCTAATCCCGTATTCTTGACTGTAATAATCATTGCTGTCCGTAAGTAGTGCGACTGTGAATGGGTAAATCTGGTTTTCTTTTTTTTATTACAAGATCTTAAAATTTGCTGTGATATTTTTGATTTCGGGTTTAAATCGGGCTCAGATTGGTCGATCAATTAGGATTCGGCTTCGGGCCAGAAAAATCGGGTTCGGGTCGGGCATAACATCTTCCGCCCGTTAACAACTATGTAGCCTACTGCGCTTTGTTGTGTTTAAATGCGAAAAAAAAGCTTGGAAAACGGGCACTTTTGACTGTTGTAGGCCATTTGTTTTTGCTTGTGGCTTTTTCTTCCCAAAGTTAGTGGGAAGGTGCATCATCGTATTTTTTCTTTTCTATTGATAAAAAAAGTCTGAAGTACAAAAATCAAAAAAGTGGACTTAACCTACCATGTTTTTAATTTGCACGACAGTATAGTATTTCAAACGTTTTATTTGTGACATTAATTTTATCGCACACCTTAAAAAACTTGCGAAACGTTCGCGGGCCGCAGTCTATTTAAAAACGGGAATCATTCGCGGGCTGCACAATTTTTCAACGCGGGCCGCAGTTTGCTCACTCCTGCACTAAATCATTCAGCAAGTTCGATTCGATTTGACGATAGTTGGTCATTAACTAACTTTTTTTGTTTCAAAGGTGTAGCCTACCGGTAGTTATTTTGAGTTGACATGCAAAGCTATGTTTTAAATGTGATCTATCGATACAAGAAGCAGTAAAAAAAATCCGCAAAATGACTGGCAACAAAAAGCAAAAAAAGATGATGCTACCTCATCAACAGCAACGACATGAGAAAACAGTTTACGAACTAATAATAGCTGTCACCAGTCACCACACTCATATGGGTAGTTGGAGGTTTCAAAGAGCTTTGGATTAGCCTAACCATTCAAGCAAAGCAAAAAGCAAAAAGCATGCAGCATTCAGCATTCAAGCAAAAAGCATGCAACTGAACGGACGTGCTTTTTGAGCTCTGTAGTGAGTGAGGCGATCAGTCAAAGTTGCAAATTTAAACAGCAAAGTGGCAACAAATTTTACGAGCTTTTCTGGTAAACTATCAGGCTTACATTTAAACAAAGGCAACAAGTATGGATCTAATCAATGCGAAACTCGACAACATATTAGATACTTTGAACAACAGAATGGACAAATTAGAAGAAAATATTGAAAAGAATGCAAAAAAACTAAATGAAATAGAAGAAAGCCTAAGCCTACGTTGTTCAGCTTTAGAAGGAAAAGTACAGACTCTCGTTGAAATAACTGATTTTGAAGATCTGAAAGAAAAAGTTAAAGAATTCGAAGAGTTGAGTAAACTTAACGCTGAAAAAATAATAACTCTCAACTCAAAATTAACTCGCCTTACTGATGAAGTAAATAGTTTTCAAAAATACACCGCGCACGAACTATTGGCAAAAGAAATTTATGACAAGAGATTTAATATTCTTGTATATGGCATCGAAGAAAATAAAGACAAATCTTGGGAATCAAAATATGAGTCTGAAGAAAAATTCAGGGCTTTTCTCAGTGAAGCCTTGAAAATTCCCAATAAGCATAAGATATCTTTAGCAGATGTTCATCGTTTACCGCAGCACACTGTTTCTAAACACGGAAAGCGCATAACTCGACCTATTATTGCTAAATTAACCAGCTCTACTGATAAAAATCTAATCATGCGTTCCTTGAAAAACCTTCGGGAGCACAACCTTCAACGAAAAACGGAGCATGGTGATTCTGCGGAATATGTCTATGTGACAGATCACTTACCAATTGAGCTTCAAAAACAGAAAAAAAGACTACTTCCAGTGTTTAAAGCAGCTAGAAAAGATGGAAAAAAGGCTACTTGGAAGATTGAAAATTCGAGCTGCAATCTTTACATTGACAATGTCAGATACTGCGAATCGCCATAAAGCTGGCTATATGAACTAGGCCTATTCATGATATTTTGCTGCTTGTTATTTATAATCCGTTGCTTATTACCGTATATCTATTTGATTGATTGATTGCTTTCACGCTTAAGGTACAAATGGCGCTTGATACTGATATGGATCTATATAGTTTTCTTGATCCTAATCAAGCAGCCACCTTGAGGGAAACCGACCGTTTCACTGACGAAACAAGTGAAGGCGTTTTTCATTCCTTAACTAAAAATATTAAAAAGTGTAATTATTGTGACCTAAACCAAAATCAATTTTTTATTAGTAGAGTAAACTCCTTGGTACTTTTGCATGTGAACATACGTTCTTTACATAAAAATTTCGATTCTTTTCATGATTTCTTAATTGCATTAAATGTCTCTCCAGATGTTATTTGTTTAACTGAAACCCGCATTAGAACTCATCTTCTGAGTAACATTGAAATTCCTAACTACAGCTTTGTTCATGTTGACTCTAAATCTGCCGCCGGTGGTGTTGCGATCTATGTCTCTTGCGGACTTCAATACGAATTATGTCCTATTCAGCATCATTTACATGATTCTGAAAGCCTCTGGATAAACCTTTTTGAAAATAAACCCAATAACAATTATAGGGGAGAGTCAGGCGAGTTGGGCCACTAAAATATATTTTGAGATATCTTGCGATGTACTTGATACAGATTCATGAAACTGATATCATTTGAAAGAGAAACGTTAGTAGTTAGTTGTGTAGCTTTGCTAGAATTTTATTGTGAGCGTGCGAGTTGTAATTGACATTTTTTTAATTTTGGTAAACTGGCCCAAGTGACCGGCATTGATTTTAAGTTGGGCCACCATAGCTGGCATGTTGGGCCATGCTTTGTAAGTTGGGCCTATCACTTGTCATCCGCTTAAGAACTTTTGCGAGTAAACTAAAACGTCGCTTTCTTAATTTTGACATACTTTTGTCAATGAATGACTCATTCTGTCTTAATTTAAACTTTCTTAAGTTTTCTCCAATAGTTAAAAAGCATTGAAAGTTTAATAACGCCTCAGAAAAAAGCATATAATATCACAAAGGCCATAAGAAGCACTAAATAGTTTAGGCTGCTCTCGTTTTATCTTGGCTTTACGCAGTTTTTGCAGTGCCAATTCTTTCTGCTGCCAGTGCAACGAGCATGAGCCCATCGAGTGCATATCTGTGCTGCTGGTTCATCATGTTTGTTGCAAAACTTGCAGCTTTTGCACCTGCATCGAACCCACTGTTCACCGGGCTTACTGTTGGAAAATAAGTCGCCACAAAAATCACACGAGTTAGCATGCTCTTGTAAAAAGTCATCGTAATCACCCGAGAATTCGTCGCTCGTGTTAACTTCAAAATTCTTAGCCAAATCTTTGCTCATCACCTCGTCCGAAGAAGAACTTGCTGGGGTTGTGTTTTTTTGGTTTATAATTTTTTTTCTTGGGATTTTTTTTCTTCAGCCAGGTCTTTTTTTGTTTCTTTTCAAGTTTTTTATCTTTTTCTTGCTTAGACTTGAAGAGACTCTTTTTGGACTTCTTCAGCCTTCTTTCAATTTCAGTTTTTTCAGGAGTAGCTGTTATGACTTTGGAGTTTTCCGCTTTGCGCTTTACTGATGCAACTTTATTGCGTTTCGGTAACGGCATCAGTTCCTTAGGAGATACCACCATTTGGGAAACTTGGGAAGCACTTAGCTTTCGCCAGTTGGACTTGGCAATTGTCTTGGTGCTTGGAGTATCATGCGAATTTTGGGAATGATGGGTAATGCTGTCATTACTGGTCGTGGTTTCAGTTTCTTCAGTTGGCCAATTCTCTGCAATTTCAGATGTGTTTTCTTCCCCATCGATCTGGCTGCTTGCATTCGAAATTGCGGAAGTTGATGGCTCATCATTTCCAATCGTAATAGGCCTATTGCTATCCAAAACATCAATATTTTCATCGCCAGAGCGAAGCCATTGACGAAGAGAGGTCTTATCTGACTCCTTGTTCGGCTCTTCTGTCGCTGTCGAGACAATTGCTCGCGGTGAACCTTTTTCGTTTTTTTCGTCGCGTTGGTCGCTCTGAAAATCTGTGGTAGCGGAACTGGCTGCCAAGAAATCCTCATCGGTGTATCTGTTCGAGTTTACAGGATATAATTCCAGTAGATTCAAATCCAGCGATAATATTTCTTCGCGTAAATGCGGTGTCGATAGCAACATTGGCAGCATATGCAACCTCGTTGATAGAAAACCTTTTACCGTTGTTGGACACTTGCCAGTCGGCAACAGCTTTGTTGTAAGCATTCTTCATCGCGCCGTATACGCATTTATCAAGAGGTTGCATTTTGTGTGATGTGTGAGGAAAAATTGTAAGGATATGAATTACATTTTCTCTTGCAAATGTAATCGATGGGAGTGAAATGTGTGAATTGTGATTGTCAATAATCAGCAACACCGGGCTGTCTTTCGAGCATTTGGTTGATTTCACGAAGTGCTTCAGAAATTCCAGCCATAGTTCCACACTGATCCACCCGGACTTGGAACAAACGCCAACTGAGTTGGCGGGTGCCCCAGACATAAATGCAACTTGAAACCTTTTCCGTGAAAATATAAACATCGGGGGAATGCTATTTCCTAAAGCGTTGATAGCACAAACAAGAGTGACTAATTCCCCACGTTCTGCTGCGACTAAGCCTCCAACTTGCTTTTTTCTTTTTGCGTCAATCACTCGAACTGGATCATGCACAGTTCGCACTCCGGTTTCGTCGGCGTTGTACTGTATATATCGCCAGCACTGAAGGAGTGTTTTGTAACAATTTCTGCTAAATTGTCATAAAACAGGTTGCATGTTTCTTTGTTGAAGGCGGTGGCACGTGCAAGAGATGTTGCTTCAGGCTTGCGAATGGACAAATTATTTCTTTTCATGAACTGCTATAACCACGCCCGGCCTGCACGTTCTTTGACTTCCCAGTTTGGTGGCATAACCAGATCATTAGCTTTTGCTAACTGATAAGCTAAAAGCTTCACTTTGTCGCATGTCAAGCCATGAAGCTTATTTGACAGGTCTTTTACGTGTTGAACTAATGCACAGTCCATTTCTTCAGTTAACATCCGAGGGATTCCTACATTGTAGCCCATCGTTGCTTGTTTCAATCCGGATTTTTTAACTTTTGACATAAACCGCTGTAGAGATGTTCTTGAAAGACCTAGAGGCTTATACTTTTTAGCGACTTGTCTTAATGGTTGTCCACCTAGAACTTCGGCTGCTGCATCTCGATACACGTTGATGCCAATTTCACCTCGACGAGTTTTTTTACTGCGAGTCATTGGAATTACAACCAAGAGCAATTTCACAGAAAATCAAACGAATAATAATTACTGATAAACGATAATGTATTAAACTTCTGTAAAATGCAAACGAAAAATATTTTTACTTAAGAAAGATCCTGCCAGCAACTCTTGTTCAAATGTTTTTCTGTACCCTACTTTCTCTACTGAAAACTTTAATATTCGTTTTCTCTATAGCTAATATTCGCAGCTATAAACAGCAATGAATAATAACACACAGTAGCCTTCAGTTCTTAATAACATACACTATGTAGCAAGCTCAAGATAAATAAACTTTATTGCAAAAATTATTACTGTGGGCTTAAGTCTGCGATCTAAACACTGTGCAGCCATGAAATTATTTGTAAATAAGTTGCTTGTAAGTTGGGCCAGTCCCAACCTATCCCTGTTCATAAGTTGGGCCAGGCCCAACTTACAAACGAACAACTGGCCCAACCTGTCCACAACGACGCCATTGCAGTTTTTTCTTGGCTTGTTAAAACTGACTAGTCCCTTCGTAAAATCAAAGCTTTTCTTAAAAGCAATAGCTATTAAGCTTTTTCACAACATTTGTCCATGATTTTCAAACCTCGACTATACTGCTCAAACATACGTATCTTTCTTCAGAAAAGTTACAAGAAAATGAATAAAATTGAACTTTTGCTTCTCCTTCTGTCAGTACTTGCACTAACTCGACAAAATTTTATGTGATGAAGAAATGAAGATGGCGGCACACTTTGGAGGTGTCACGTGAATAAAATGACCAATCACATCCGAGATAATGCGGTGGCCCAACTTACCTGCTGGCCCAACTCGCCTGACTCTCCCCTACTATAGGTGTAATTTATCGTCATCCAAGTCAAGTAAATATTAACGATTTTTTAGAATGTTTTTCTAATTGCCTTACAAATTTATCCAAAAGCAAAAATGTGTATTACATTCTCGGTGATTTTAATTTAAATATTCAATCAGATAATCGAACTAACTATGCCACTGAATACATTAATTTAATCGTAAGTAACGGTGCTTTTCCTATAATCACAAAACCAACGAGAGTAACTGAAAATTCTGCCACTATAATTGACCACATAATTACCAACGACGCAATGCATGTCCTAGAACCAGCTATAATTAAAACTGATCTAACCGACCATTATCCAATAATTTGCTCGGTTGAAAAATTCCAGCACAAAGCAAAAAGTAAAGCTCCCAAAATATATCATAGAGATAGATCACGATTTTGTCCTGAATCTTTTTGTGAAGAACTTGAATCTAACTTATTCGACTACTTTTCTACCCAACCCGCTTTAGACAGCGGAAACTTTAACAAATTATTTGATGATTTCGCTCGTATCATTCTATCTGCAATTGACTCCCATGCCCCTATTAAATATTTATCAAGAAAACAAATGAAACTTCATCGCAAACCTTGGATAACAAAAGGCATATTAATTTCCATTAAGAAAAAAAACTCAATGTTCAAGACCCATTACATAAATGGCAATCTAAATAACAAATCTTATTTTAAGAAGTATTCCAACAAATTAACAAAAATCAAAGCATTATCTAAAAAGTTGTTTTTTACTAATAAACTTCAAGAAAATCATAATAATCCCCGCGAAATGTGGAACGTTATTCGTTCAACTCTCCCTAATGGCTCGAAACATTCTTCTCCGAATATTGAATCGTTACATATCAATGGTAATAAAATCGCAGACAGTCAGCAAATGGCTAATCATTTCAATGATTTTTTTTGTAACATCGGAGCGCGCTTAGCCAAGGCTCAAAACATCTCTGATACCAATTCAAAATTATTTAACAAATATCTTCGTGATCGCATCTCCAAATCAATATACCTGGATGTACCCAATTACTCTGAAATTATCAATACAATATTTTCAATCAATATGAACAAAGCTGTAGGCCATGATAACCTTCCTCCCTTCTTTCTTCGAGTAGCCTCGACTGTTATCACTCCTTATCTCCATTCATTTATGGAGTATTCTTTTATCAATGGTATATTTCCTGGTAATTGCACTATTGCCAGAATAGTACCAATCTTTAAAAAAGGTGAACGTGACAAACCAACCAATTACCGTCCCATCTCAATTCTATCTTGTTTTACCAAAATTTTCGAAAAAATAATCCACAAACGGCTTATCAATTTCCTGAATAAACACAATGTAATCCAAAAAACACAATATGGCTTTCAAAAAAATATTTCCACTAACCATGCTCTCATTGATGTCATAACAAATTCTTTTGATAATATTAACAACAACTTATATACAGGACTAGTTTTTCTCGACCTTACAAAGGCTTTCGATACCGTCAGCCATGACATACTTCTCCATAAACTTGACCATTACGGAATTCGAGGGAAAACCAATGATTTAATACAAACTTTTCTGCAACGAAAACAATATGTTTCTGTAAATGGTGTAAATTCAAATGTTCTTGCCAATAACTACGGGGTGGCACAGGGTTCGACTCTAGGGCCTCTTCTATTTTTACTTTATATTAATGATTTACCATCCTCAGTTAATTGTGTGCCGAGGTTTTTTGCCGACGACACCTGTCTTGTCTACTCCAGTTCAAACCCGTCAACACTGAATACAGCAATTAATCAAGATCTAAAAAATATCTCACAATGGTTTAAAGCTAACAAACTTACTGTGAACCCATCCAAATCCAATGTATTAATTATTCCCCCTAAACTAAATAAAACCGTTCCCAACATGAATTTTTTTTTGAATAACACCTTGATTCAACAAAGCTCCAGCGTTAAATATCTAGGAGTAATTATTGACTTCAAACTAAGTTTCGATATCCACATAAAATCATTAGAACATAAAATCTCCAGAGCTGTAGGAATCATGTCTAAATTGAAATATTTTATGCCCAAAAATGCTCTTCAAACCATCTACTATTCTTTTATACAATCGCATTTAATCTATGGTCTTCCAGTCTGGGGTTCTACTTATCATTCTTATCTAAAAAAACTGAGAATTCTACAGAACAAAGCTGTCAAATTTATTGGCGGTGATCTTTTTCAAGATAGGATTACACCATTGTATGCTCAATCAAACATTCTAAAACTCCCAAATCTTTATAAATTAGAAGTTAGCAAACTTGTCCATGCACATATTCGAAATCAACTCCCTCACAAACTATCAAACTATTTTACTTTTACTAGTAATATCTCGAGCCGTAACACAAGAACTACTCAAAAGAAAAATCATTTGTATACTCCTCGATATAAAACATCTCGAATGCAAAAATGCATCAAGTATCAAGGTGTCAAAATATGGAATGATATCCCCTCCGAAATACAAAATTCGAACTCAAAAAATTTTAAAAGAAAAATGAAGAAACATTTACTTACATTGCAAAGCTGAATAATTCAAATTTGACTCACTATTAAAGCAAAGCTGACACGTTTCTACAGTGAAGCGATCGGTTACCTTTAGTCTCATAATGACTACCAGGGTGGCGGCTGACATAGATGACCGAAAGGTCTTTCGCCGTCTCCCAGCGGTCGAAACTATTTATGCGATCAAATACCGTAAATGGAATTTTTTTTTTTTTTTGTGTTGTATTATGTATTGTTTCCCGTAAATAAATATGTATGTATGTATGTATGTAACCATCACTAATCATGGAATGCTTTTTACGTGTCCGGGTTTTTGGAGATGGTTTACAACGATCAATATGATTACCTTTGCTGATTGGATGACTTGTTGGCTGAATTGGAAAACGTAGCTATGCAAAATATAAATAAAACAAACTGAGACTATCACAATTCATTGAAATAAAAATTCAACAGTAATTGAGAAACACTATGAACTGAGTATGCACTGATATACTGCATGTCAAATGCAATCGGCCTTAGTCATAAATTGAACTCGTCGCGAAGGATTTATAACCCACAAGCGGTAACCTGTTTTTTTTTTCAAAATTTTGTTTGGGTCAATTAACCGATTTTAGCAAAGCTGGCACAATTTTTTTCGGTCAATTCGATTTTTTTTTAAATCATAACTTATTTCCCATTTTCAACACCTTTTTGAACTATGAAATTTATTGAGGTTTTAAAAAAGACGCGAATGACCACGAGCATAGGCGTAAAACTAGGATGACTTGTGGGCTGAAGCCCCCCCTACTATCTTTTCAGCCCCCCCCCCTACAATTTTTTGAGCCCCATGAGCCCGTATCTACTTTTACATTAACCTCATCCTCATGCCATGACTATTTTAATTTTTTTATCCTTTTGAAATTTTGTTTGGCTTTGCTTGTAAACGCTGCTTTGAACAATATGCAAAAAAGCAGTCGGATGTTAGTATGAAAAAGTGACAGTCAGGAAGCAGCAGCATTGTGAAGTTGCTTAGTGGATGCAGAGTCAGTGTTTTGATGCAGATAGAGATTTAGAATCGTCAAGTCTATTTGAGCTTTCGTTAGCTTCTTTAAACTTATTTTAATTGCGATTTGCAAATTTTAACTTCTTTGCAAAAAGCTATTTGTATAAAACGAATTACATTGTATTTGAATAAAATCACTGTAAAAAACGTAAAAAAACACTACAGCCTGTTTCACCTTTGTCGGCTCTTCAGGTGGTATAGAGTATCTTATTCAAATAGAATGTTTTCACTTTTTATAGTGACTTTATTCAAATACAATACAGCTCTCGCTAGCCATAGTTATTGAGCACTCTGCCGGAGATCGAGCCTCACTCAGACTTGTAAAACGAATTATATTTTGATTCAGGACAATTTCAGGTACGAAAGGCGGACCTTATTGACGATTGGTTCGTGAAATATTTTGTTGTCCAAGGCCATTTACTTAATTTGCCAAAACATGGATCCATAAAATGGGCCGCATGCAACAAATGAATGCGGCCCACTGCAAAGTGTAATATTTCACATTTGGCCCGCCAGTAACAAAGGTTGCACAAGCTTAATGGCTTAGCTTATGGAGCTGGGTGGAATTGCTTGTTTCTTGAGATGCCTATCATCGTGAAACAATGTAAACAAACAAGTTAAAAACAAATTAGCACGCAGTTGTATCTTGCACGGGCTAGGCTTAGGACCTAGGTTGATGGTTTTCTTCATCGAAGCTAATAACTACAGAACAATAGAAGTTATTGACTTATTATCAAATAACTGAGCCTAACAACTGCGAAAAAAATCTTCAAGTCTAAAACTTTCATGCAATCATCATAAGCTGCAAATCTTTTCTTTGGATTACAGTAAGACAACTACAGTGTAACCTTTAACTGTAGCCTGCAAAAGCAAATCGTATGCGGCATACTTCTTTTTTGTGGCAAGATAGGTCAACTCATTTAAATTAACTAGCAGCAAAAGAAGAAAGCTGAGGGTAGAATTAGTTACAAATCGAGCTAGGTAGTGCAGCCATGTTTTGATGATGCTTATAGTTGTCCCCAACTTGCATGTTCCCTATTGTTTTCGTTACGTTTTGTTGCACATTAACATATTACACAGATAACTTCTTTTTCTGTTCCATTTTATTTCTGTGTGATGTTATGGATGAATTATATTATGGGCGGTCAGAAATTAGAAATGCAATTATTGATTGTTTCGCAGTATATCTTTATAGCTTATCTTAGCCTACAGTAGGATACGCAATTTTTTTCATGGATGCGTTGTTTGATCAACTGTAACAGCTGTTATCTTATTGGTATTACTTAGCGGAATCGAATTATGTAAGCCTATGGATTAACTTGTAATTATGGCTATATTGCTATTAGCCTACTAGTTTCATGAATTTCGATTGTACTATTTTATAATTGTTATATCGATACCAGCTGCAAGCAAGGCATTACGTTTTACTGAGTCTTACGCTTGGGCTACTGGTAGGCCTATTACAAATGATTTTCAAAACGCCAAGAGTGCGTTATTGTAGTGATATCATTCAGTATAAATTATGTTTTTGTTCATTAGTCTCAGTCAATATGAGTTTGAGCACCCTTTATAAAATTCAAAAGTGTTACGCCTGTGACCACTAAAATGGTAAATTCGAAGATTGGTGCGGTAAAGACAAATTATTACTTATATTGGGCACTGAGTAACGTATTAAAGACAGTTTTTGCCATTACGATCGCGTCGGATAAATTTAGCTATAAAATAATGTTTGCGTCAATGGATATTTAAAGTATCAAACACGATATAAAGCAAGATGCTAAAAATATTGAAGATTTCTTTCGGTCATTATGACCGAACAGGCCGAAAAAATTTCGGTCAATAACCGACAAATGACCGAAAAAAAAAATCTAGGCGATAACTACAAAGGCTAGGTCAAAGTGCAGACGCTGGCTTGAATTGTATGTCGATGAAAAAGACTAAATGAAGCTCTTACTGTACTCAGATTCTTTCAAAAACGACGCTTTTTACTTTTCACTTAAATCTTCTAGCGTTGTAAGAACATTTATTTACCCACATTCATTCAGCCGTCGAAAAATTCAAATGGGGGGCAAATCAATGAGGAGCAAATTATTATTGGCCAAAAACTTCAAAATATTATCTGTCCGGGTTAGGGCGTTAGGCATACTCCAGACGCACCCCACATTTGGCTCCGACATACAAATGAGGAGGATTAGTGTTGCCCCCCTCCCTAGCTACCGCCAGAAATTTGATCTGCTACGGACGATACAATTGTCATGGAATATTGGTGAATTCAACGTAACAAACGCATTTAATAATATAGACGACGTGTTTCCACAACTACAACATAATTATGGAATGTATACACAAGCAATGCAACCAATAAAAAGTACTCTTTGTAAAACGATAATGACCCTGAAGAGGCACTTCAACATCTAAATTGTCATACAAGTCAAGTACACCAGCCGAATCAGGAAGTTTCACCATTATGGCGAAACAAGTGCTCTTCTTATTGCGATAAGAAGTGACGTGGCTTTTCAATTGGATTAAGTCCCGTATTTAATATTACCTCATATCGACAAAAACTAGTAGCTTCAATGTTATACGTTGCTGTCCATACTGCAGACGATAGTTTTCACGCTATACCAGTGAAGCGAAAAGAGCAAAAGCACAGCAAGTTATCAACTGTACGTTTGAATTATATTTTGATTTAGCGCATTGAGCACCCCGGTATTTGTGTAAAAGAAGCAGCAATCGGAAGAAAAATGGCTGAAACTGGAGGAAAAAATTACATATTTGCCATATTCGGATCATTTCTCCTCGCCTATTTTTTTTATGACCAAGTGATTGCAATATGGATATTCATCACGACCCCAGAAATTTTATTTTTGTCGTTGATAGTGATTTTATTATTGCTTTTGTGTTGTTTTGAGATAACCAAAATATTTTTCAAAATTTTTACAGTCGTAATCATTTGCCTTGGCTTTGTATATTTATTTTGGATTTTTCACTAGTTGAAAAAAGATTTGTAGTTTATGGCGAAGTGTTCGACGAAGAAAATGTATATAATTTCGACGAGCCATGTTCTATTAAAAGAGGCTCAATAAGCTAGTAATGAATAAGTGCAATAGTTAAAATGCTTTACTGCCTGTACACTGCTAATGATGACAGTTTATTCTATGTTGCCAAAATTTCCAGTTACGAGAAAATGGCTTTGCTTTTTGTCCTTCGTTAAAACGATTCTGTATTAAGGAATTCAAGATGTCGATGGCTTTGAAATTTGAATAGTAAGCTCACACAGTGCAAAACTAAAAGCTTTTGCGCTACCTTGCTTAACACTGCCGGTGATAACGGCTGAATCTATGTTGTCGACACATTCAAGTTTTAAAAACTAGGAAAGCGCTAGTTTTCTCCGTAAGCTATTTTAGTTCCATATTTATTGTATTCTGAAGAATCTATCTTGTATTTTTGATTTTAATCATTAGTTAAAACAATATCAGCAAAACGTTATAAAAACAATTTTTTAATTATTTAAATATCTTTTTTGAAGATATTGCTGATGGTGACGTTATGCCACAATGATTTTAATCCGACAGAAAGATCAAAATTTGTAAGTCTCGATACCGGTCTTAAACAAGCTTTTATTCATTTAAGTCCCGATCTCACCCTCAATCACTTAATAGTCTCGAAGCAGACATTTGAATAGTATGTGCAATGTGCATCAATTCTAGAAAAATGTGCTTGTTTGCTATTTGTTTACTTAACCTGTGTGTTATTCGAATAAACAAATAGATAATACAAGAACTCACTTTGTAAAATCGATGAAGTATTGATGACGAATGTACATATAACCGGAAGGCTGCTGGTGCAGAAATTTAATGAACTCTATTGACTCCTCCTCACTTTTGCTGGGCTTTTCTCCCTCCTCATAGGGACTGGCCACCTGGAACCCGTTGACCCCACCAAGTTGATAAGAAAGAACAGTCATGGACATACTCCCACATTTCGGGACCCGATTGTATACCACGAAACGACTGTCCTAAACACAAAAACAAATTCAACAATCAATAAATCTATCTTGAAAAAGCGACGCACGCTTATTGAGTCGGCAAATCGAATTAACGCGTACCAACTTCGCCATTCAATTTTTTCACAGCTCAGATGGCCGAGTGGTAAGAGCGTCCGCCTCTGGAGCTGTAGACTCTGGTGTGATTCCGAGTCGGGTCAAACCAATGACTTTAAAATTGGTATTCACAGCTTCCCTGCTTGACGTTCAGCATTAAAGGGACAGTGTGGAGAACAAGCCGGCAAGTTTACTTGTTCTGCCGTTGGAAAGGGCACTTGGCGGGATTCCCCCATCTTGGTGAGGTAAACAGGTGGCCGGCAACTCCTAAGCGAGCTTGGTATAGCGCTAGGATCGCTTTCTCGTGATAGGAGGATAAATATGCAACAAAATACTAAAAATGCTTATTTAGCCAATGAAACGCTTAAAATTTAGTTGGTCTGAGATAAGTTTTGTAAAAAGCATCTTATTTACAAATACAACCACAGTTATGGTGCAGATAAATATTTACCGATGTGCGACGCGCCGAAGGTAACGAGCCGCAAGCGACAACAATTATAACGTATAGGTAAAGGTACGGGACAGCGGGTGCAAGCACACATTTGTTTAGGCCATTCTCAATTGGCAGCCCATAACAATTATCAGTCACGAATGATAGAACGCTGTTCAGGGACATACTTGACAAACAACACATACACAAAACCCTTCGCACTTCCGCTTGTACCGAGCACCTGGCGCGAAAGATGTGAATACTATTTGTAAAGTCTTTAATGTGACCCGACCGGGAATAAAACCCCAGTATCCCAGCTACCAAGCGGACGCTCTTAACCGAATCATAACGTATAAGTAAATTTAGCAGGGTTTGGCGTGGTCGGTCAACAGCAAAAAAACAAGGCGTGAAAAAATTGTGGCAAAAAGTTTTACCTTTTCTTCAACTATTTCAACGGTATCGTGTATTTTGTTCTCACTTTTTACCATCTTGTAGCTTGAGGAATGCTTAGGAGAATAAAAACTAGGCAACCAAATACAAATGACAAACAAGGAAGCCACTATCGCTATCAATGATACAGTCAATTTTTCGCGTGACAATCGACGCAGCATCTTTGTAAAACAAAAATATGTCGCAATAACCTTGCATACATGACCACTTTTCAGGAATTGCAATTCGCTTTACAACGTCATACCACATAATGGTTGCTTAGATTAATATTAATGACGCGCATGCACTTGCACTGAAGAGAAAAAAATGGGGCAAATGCCCCGGGGCCTACATCGTGTGTGGTTATTCCTGTTTTGGGAGACGTTCCTTAACAATATTTTATATGTTTCTATAGATGATACTTTTTAATAATAGCTATTTTGCCATGGGGCCCATAATCCTCTCAGCGGCCACAAACACAAGCATCATAGAGGATGACCAAGATCAGCTTCGAACCAGCGTAGCAAACTCCAGAATATAATTCGCCAACTATTCGGCCAACTCCATACGCTGACGTGTCATCAACGCTGCAAAAATCGAATCATTGCTTTTTCGTGCCACCTTGCGGAGAATGTTTCCTACTTAACTGCATTTACAGGTAAAAAATCGATGGATTATGGTTTGCGGGCGTTCTTGAAAGAGCTGCTTTTGTTTTACAAGTTAACTAAACTAACTTTACAGCACGCTAACTTGGTGTAGTCACTGAGGGAAGTCAGGAAAGACAGTTGGTCAAAAAATAAGTAGGGGGAGACATTATCCGTGTGTTTTTATGCAAAACGCTCGTAGTTTGGGGGTGATGATTGCAGCAGTAGTGTAGTATTGTCTTTTATTTCCGCAGCGTCCACACAACAAAAGAATACTAAAATTAAGGAAACATAACGCGGTACAAGAAGAGTGAAGAAGCAACAAAACGATTAACGTTATGGCATGCTGGAAGAAGAGGAGTTAACAGAATACAAGAGTGGGCATAGTTGCAACACCCAGGTCGGAAGCTGAAATTTCAAAAAAATGAGAACAAAAATGGCGATAAAAACGACGGTCAGACAAAAAAAAGACAACAGAAGCATGAAGCATCACAGCTACCAACACCGCTATGTTATGGTGCAATGCTACTGCCACCCTCTTTAATCCCAAAATTGGATCACTCAGCACAGAATGGACCTAACTATTTTTTGAAATTGACAGCATGATTTCATTGTTAATGAAAGATATTAACTGACTTAGCATAGCGCCCAGCCGCTCATCATCCAAGTGACACTTAACTTAAGTGAGGCAGTTCTCTAATTTCTCGAACACTGATATATATCGCTATAATTTTTATTGTAACTCAACCTTATTTACAGCCTTGGTTTAGTTAAATCGTGTAGCTTGTTTAGACCTTTACTGCGAAGCCAACAAAAATCATTAAGTTGCCAGGGCAGTTTATAGTTAGTTGATGCATATACTCTGTACTTGTTGAACTGCAAGCCTCCTATTGTTTCCTTTTTTACACGCTTTTGAAAACTTGCTGCAATCACTTTGGATTTAGATTACTGCAGCTTTTAAATTTTATATCTGAGTGCTGCAATTTAAGCTCTATTATGTCTTCTTTCAATAGGTTCAAAATTAAATCACCACCCTGGTACCGGTAGGCTATATAAAATTACAGTCATAAGCTCCCATAACCGCCTATTACAGTACTGTTTGCCCATATGCACTGTTAGCACATTTCTATACTCTCGGCAACTTTTGCTTACGCAACTTAAAACTGAACTAAATTTACCTTTCGAACTAAATTTATTCACATCTGCACAAATTTTCGGTTCTTCGCAAATCAATTTCGCATTTAATGGTCACTATTTCGCGCCAAAGGTGCTCGTTTTTACCGTAATTGTGACGTGACAATAGCGTGACGTAGCAGTATGCTAGCAAAATTGCCGGGGGCTACCATTTTGCAGAGTCTACCTGTTCCGTATACTTATTAGGTAGGCCGCTGGCGAGAAAGCCTAGTATACTTCACAGGGTTTTGATCAATCAAACGCGCAGATACTCACAACCGTTGTCATTTAATGCAGCTAGAATATTGATACTGCGAACACTGCGAGCACTGCGAGCACTGCGAGCACTGCGGTTTCTAAAACAAAAGAAGGGGAGTTAACTACTGCATAACTGAAAGGCCATATAGAAAATATAAAACAATACATACCAATTGATCGTGAGCCAGCCGGTAAAAAATAATTCCAAAAGTAGTTAGTTCACAATAAACTATTTCGATGTGCATGCCAGCACGGCTAGAATTAGAATGATTAACCGATCCAAGATTTTTAGTATACATAGTTGCAAAAAAAAAAGGGGAAGAAACAAAGAAAAAACACTTGCTTAATAACGGAAGTCGCTGCAATCGCTGACTGACTGATTGACAAAAAGAATAACCAAAAACTCAAAAGCAGAACAAAAGGTCAAATGTAGGACAGCTCTACGTTACAGCTGCTTGTGATAAAAAACAAAAGTTCGGGTTCGAATCCAACTCAACATTTTCGACAAAGGAAAAAACGACCGTGCAAATATACGACGTAACACACTCCCCGGCAAAAAATGAGATATCGCAGTGAACATTTTTTGTTAAACGTAAGTGAAGTCGTAGAGAGTACAGTATAAAGGTATACGTAACACATATATGCCTACACACAATGCAATAACGTTGTTCAAAGGAAAGTTCAAGGCAGGAAGTTAAGCTTGGATGTAACATGTCAACAGGATTATTCATCTGCCTTTAAAATCAAACACAGTTTAGAAATAGGTCTCAATAATACTGAATTGCCAGTTTTAACTTTGACAGTTCTTATTCGTCCAGATTTATCAGGAAATGTCTCTAGTACGCGTCCCATTGTCCATTTTGAACGTGGAAGAGAGTCATCAATCAGTAGCACAACATCATTGTTAGTTAAGTTGCGTGATTCACGTTGCCATTTTTGGCGATAACATATGTTAGGAAGATATTCACGTGTAAAACGGCGCCAAAATTGATTCGCTAAATACTGAGCTTGCGCCCACCGTCGCCGCGCGTAACAGTCCCGTTCAGTAAACAGTCCCGGAGGCAGTGTTGGATTGCCTCTTAACAATAACAGATGGTTGGGCGTCAACGGTTCATCATCGTTCGGATCAAAAGTCACTGGAACCAGGGGTCGAGAATTAAGAATCGATTCGACTTCGGTGAGTAGTGTATTGAGAATTTCATCTGTGACGATTTGTTCTTTCATCAGAGCATGGAGAATGCGACGAGTCGAGCGTATTAGTCGTTCCCAAGCGCCGCCCATGTGGCTCGCCGCTGGGGGATTGAAGGACCATTTGATCTCGCGTTGCCGAAGAAACTCATCGATCTGTACTTGATTCCACGAACGTATTGAATCTCGAAGAATCCTCTGCGCTCCCACGAAGTTCGTACCGTTGTCGCTGTAGAATCGATCTGGTGAGCCCCTACGACAAATAAACCTGCGAAGAGCACAAATAAAGGCATCAGTTGTTAAGCTGTGTGCTATTTCAAAGTGAACAGCACGTGTTGTTAAGCACGTGAAGATGCATCCATAGCGCTTAACTTGATTTCTTCCTTGCTTTACCAGTAGAGGACCAAAATAGTCTATTCCCACATGAAAGAATGGTGGTTTTTGAAGCTGCAGTCTTCCCTGGGGAAGGTCTGACATTAATTGCTGACTTACTGGAGCATTACGTTTTTTACAGAAGATGCAGTTGCCTATCACATGTCGGACGGTTGCAGAACCTTTGATTATCCAGTAAGTTTGACGAATGGAAGTCCAAGTATGTCCCATGCCAGAGTGACCAACTAGTTGATGATGATGTTGAATTAAAAGTGCTGTAAAGTGAGAAGCATTGGGTAAAATGATAGGGTGTTTGATGTTGTAGTCAACTGGCGCATTTGCCAGTCTACCCCCCACACGAAGAATACCATCAGCAAGGATTGGGCTAAGTTTGAGCATGAAACGGGGAGTAGATTTCTTCAGAGGAAGATTTTTAGAAAGATTAGAAATCACAGAAGCAAATTCCTTCGCCTGAATATATTTGATCACTGCAATTTCGGCACGTTGTAGTTCGTCTACGGTTAGTCTTGAGGTATCAAACTTTGTCTCAACTTTGGAAACCTTGGTTGTATATAGAAAAGACTTGCAACGAATCAGCCAGGCAACAGTTTTCTTCAGGCCTATTAGAGTAGAATGACGATGGATGATTTCATCAATGATACCAGGTGCTTTAGCAACAAATCCGACCTTTGAAGATTCAGAGTTAGGCATAACAAGATCAGGAGCCAGCTCAGTGAGTTCATTGTTATTAGTCGGAGATTGAGGCCAACTTTGTTCAGAATCTGAAAGGAATTCAGGACCATGTAACCATCTATCACACTTTAGAAAGGATGTAACTGTTGTAAAACGTGTGATTATGTCGGCTGGGTTGAGAGAAGAAGGAACGTGTTTCCAGTCTGTGATGTCGGAATGACGCTCTATAACGGACACTCTGTTGGCGACGAAAACGGGAAATCTTTTCCTTGAATTGCGGATGATGTGAAGAACCGCCATAGAGTCACTCCAAAAGGTTGAAGAACCGTTGTTAAATCGCAGCTCTTTGCGTAGAAAAATGTCAAGCCGTACCGATAAGACGGCTGCTGAAAGTTCAAGTCTTGGGATTGACATCGTCTTGATTGGAGCTAATCTAGACTTCCCAAGTAGTAATACACAGTGTACTTTGCCACATTCATCAGTCAAGCGGAGATACGAACAAGCGCCATAGGCATCCATAGAGGCATCTGCGAAATGATGTAGTTCTTGTGACACAACACGACCAAATCCGACTGGTTTAAAACATCTATCTATTTTGAAACGACGCAACGAAGGCAAGCTGCAAAGCCACTCATTCCACTGATCAGCATCCGACTCGGATATGCCATCGTCCCAGCCTAGTCCCCGCTTGCAAAGCTGCTGAAGTAAAAGCTTAGGTTTAAGCACAACAGGAGAAAGAAAGCCAATGGGGTCGTAAAGAGAACTTAAGACAGACAGAATGCCTCTACGAGTAAGGGGCTTAGAAGGTAAGTTAATATTAAACTCAAATTGGTCTGTAGTGATATTCCAGCTCATGCCCAGTATGCGTTCAAGAGAATCGTCCTCAAAATTGAGTCGCAGCATCGACCGAGAGCGTTCAGTGCCTGAAAGAGACTCTAAGACACGAACGTCATTAGATATCCATTTAGTTAAGTGGAACCCTCCTTTTTGAAGTAATTGAGGAAGCTGTGAAACAAGTTTTTTGCCATCGGCGACAGAGGGAACTGAGCATAAACAATCATCCACATAGAAGTTGCCATACACTATGTTGGCAATAGCAGGGTCGAAACAGTCTCCATAGTCATGAGCCGTTTGCCTAAGAGAGAATGCTGCACAAGTAGGTGAGGAAGTGGCCCCAAATAGATGGACAAGCATTTGATGCGGTTCCGGATCCAAAGACAAGTTACCGCCTGGCCACCACAAAAATCGAAGAGCGTGAATATGTTTGGTATCCACGCGGACCTGATGAAACATAGATTCAATGTCCGCGGTTATTGCAATGCGCTCCTGACGGAAGCGAAGTAAAACACCAGCAAGGTTGTTAACTAGGTCTGGCCCTTGCATTAAAGCGTCATTCAATGACAGACCTCGATACTTGGCAGCACAGTCAAAAACTACTCTTACTTTGTTGGGTTTTTGTGGGTTAATGACGGAATGGTGAGGTAAGTACCACTGAAGAGCGTCGGTGTGTTTCTCATCAGGAGGAATCTTTCTGGCGTAGCCTTTCTCGATGTAAGTTTCGACAACTTTGGTGTATTGATCATGAAAAACTTGATCCTTTGTGAGACGCTTCTTTAGGCTAGCCAGTCGTTGTTGTGCTAAAGAAAGATTGTTAGCAGGAAGTTTAACATTTGACCTCCAAGGTAATGGAAGAGAATAATGGCCATCTATCGATCTGATTGAGTTTTGCATAAGGTCAAATACCATGCGGTCTTCTCGAGATGACGGTACGTCTAAGACGGACATTGAGTTGCCAAAGTCATTTTCCCACAGAGTGTCAATCTGCCTCTGCAAGGTTTCCTCCGCTTTAACATAGTTTACTTGGCAGTTGTTAGAGGTAGAGACTGAAAGAGACGGGCCAAGAAGTGACCACCCAAGTGGTGTTCTGACTGCTATCGGTTGCCCTCTGGTACCAACTCTAGTGTCACGGGTACAAAATACTTCAGGGGTGTCTGCTCCGATAAGTAAAGTCACGGTAGCGCCTTCTACCGACGGGAACTCTAGATCTTTCAAATGCGATAGAGTGTGGAGTTTTGATTTAGCAGGAATGACGTTAGGAGAAATTGGGATATCATGTACGGAGAAAACTTTAGGTAAAGTCAAGGTCTCGGTACTGTGCAAAGGTGAAATAGTTAGGGGAAACGTAGAACTCTTGTGGGATTTTGAACCACTTAAAGTTTGAAGAATAATATCATTGCTGGTACCAGTTATGTTTAAGGCATCGACAAGTTTCTTATCACAAAAAGAGTGAGTAGAGCCTTGATCCAGGAAAGCATAAGTAACGACGCTACGGTTATTGAAGAAAACTCTTACGGGCACAACACACAAATAGACATCTGCAGACAAAGGTTTACAGATGGTAGAATCAGTGTTCACTATAGAACAAGCCTTTATGTTTTCAGTTTGAGTAGGGGAAGTAGCGATGCCAGACGATGAGCTGGAGCTTGTAGAAGGAGGCTTAAACTGCTTCTGAGGATGAAGCAAAGTATGGTGGAAGCTACCAGTGCAGCCTTCCACAGTGCAGTTGTTAGTTTTGGAACAAACCGGGGTTCGATGCCTCGAGCTTAGACACTTATAGCAGAGCTTATTAGCTTTCACAAACTCAGAACGCTTACCAAGAGGCGCAGATTTAAATGTCGGACATTCCAACAACTTGTGGGCTGTGTCTTTGCAATAAAAACAAGCACCAAGTTGAGATTGCAACGGGCCTTGGCTTTGAGAAGAATTAGATGAAGTCTTAACGCTATAAGAGGAAGCGGTCGGTTTTCGGGGATCAGAAGATCTCGTAGTCACAGAGTGAGCCGGATGCGCTCTAGAATTGGGTGTGCCGAAAACTCTCCGACCGTACAACGAATTATACTCCTCAGACATTTTTGCGACAAAAGATACAAAGTAAGGAAAATCAGCAATCTGACCTGTGTGCCCAGCTATCGCAGCAGATTCCTTTACCCATCGACGTCGAAGATCAAATGGAAGCTTTCCGACGAGTTGTGTCATCGTATCCAACGAGCTCAAGCTACCGAGATAGCGGATTTCTTCAAGGATTACCAAAGATTTTTCTAAAAGATCTGAAAAACTCTTCAAACCTTGTGGATCGTTAGATTTTACAGGCTTAGCTGCCTTTAACTGCTGTTCACAAGCATCACCTATTACGTAAGGTTGACCATATTCTCTTTTTAGCCTGTCCATAGCGAGCCGATAAGCAGCTTCACCTTTAGTGGAAAAATGTTGAATTTTAGTCTTGACGTTAGACTCGCAATGCTGTAAGAGGTAACAAAAAAGCATTTTTCTGTCCGCTACCTTGGGTTCAAAGTGTTGTTGAAAGTTAATTTGAAAGGTAGTGAATTCCAATGGATTCCCATTAAATTTGGGAAATTCAGGGCGAGGCAAAAACATATCTCGCTGATAAGCACTCAATGGGGCTGGAATTGGTGGTACATAAAGGCTTGGATTCAAATTAGAAGATAGAATGTTTTGAGTATCAGTTCTTGGGCGTTGCCAATAAGAATTTGCTGCAGGTTGAAATCTTGGCATAAAGGTAGAGGCGCTATTAAACGGTTCCCTTACCACGCTTTCAAAAGGGTAGGAGCCGAAGTTTACATCAGCTGGACCTCGTGGCGCAAATCTAACATGTTGTTTGGTTTGTTGATTACTGGATAAAGTAGGATGCGCACTATATCGAGATGATTCAATTTGTTGCGCAGGATCAACATTGTCAAGCGGAGCTGAAGTGGAGTGATCAAGCAAAGTGAAACTTGAATTGCCCACATACTCATGCGCAAAAGTAGCCTTTGTTTTAGATGTAGTAGGCCTGCTTGTTGGCGCAGCCGATTCAACCTGGTCGGTACAAACAGGTGGATCATGTAAACTACCACGTGATTTCGTCAAAGCCTCTGAATTTTGTAACAAACAGTCTGGGGCAACAACGGAAGTAGAGGGAATATCAAGACGGTCTTGTTGAATACGTAAGACTTCATTTGGCGCTGATTGGCGAAGCACACAATTAGAATTACCATACCTTTCTTTCGCACCTCCGCGATTAGATGAACTTTCCCAAACCTCAAGCTCTGCAACGGCAAGTTCAAGGCTTCTTCGCGCCTCGAGTTGAGAACGCCTGGTTTCTTCTTCCGCTCTCTCCGCTGCTTGCGAAACCTTTATTTGGGCCAATTTGACTTTAGCCAAAGCCTCTCTGTGTTTAACGGATGATCGAGAACTGCCTCTAGAATCACAAGTTTTATTAGATTTTGAACTATGAGCTGGTTCAATAATTGGACATTCAGGTTTTGAAATGAACTTAAACCACTCTTGAAGTCTTAGATCGAATTCAGCCTTGTTATTAATAATTGAATCAACAGCTTCGTTATCTACATGTTCTTCAGATTTAAGAGCAGAAATAAGTTTCTGAGACATTTCATTAATATTGTCAGTCACTGAACGAAGATAATCCAGGTCAGGTGTCCGAAGCGACATTAAGCGCTCGGCAAGAAGATACAATTCATTTAACTTGTTCGTCGAGGAAATCTCATCCATCAGATTCAACATATTATGTATGAAGTAGCAGGGATAAAAATAAACTAGGATCAATTGAAACTTTGTTCCGTATACTTATTAGGTAGGCCGCTGGCGAGAAAGCCTAGTATACTTCACAGGGTTTTGATCAATCAAACGCGCAGATACTCACAACCGTTGTCATTTAATGCAGCTAGAATATTGATACTGCGAACACTGCGAGCACTGCGAGCACTGCGAGCACTGCGAGCACTGCGGTTTCTAAAACAAAAGAAGGGGAGTTAACTACTGCATAACTGAAAGGCCATATAGAAAATATAAAACAATACATACCAATTGATCGTGAGCCAGCCGGTAAAAAATAATTCCAAAAGTAGTTAGTTCACAATAAACTATTTCGATGTGCATGCCAGCACGGCTAGAATTAGAATGATTAACCGATCCAAGATTTTTAGTATACATAGTTGCAAAAAAAAAGGGGAAGAAACAAAGAAAAAACACTTGCTTAATAACGGAAGTCGCTGCAATCGCTGACTGACTGATTGACAAAAAGAATAACCAAAAACTCAAAAGCAGAACAAAAGGTCAAATGTAGGACAGCTCTACGTTACAGCTGCTTGTGATAAAAAACAAAAGTTCGGGTTCGAATCCAACTCAACATTTTCGACAAAGGAAAAAACGACCGTGCAAATATACGACGTAACACTACCCTATAGCAACCACTGTAAGCTGGTATCTGCAGACAGCGTGATATTGCAGTTCAAATGAAGACAGCAGGATTAGCTGTAACTAATTTGATTTGTGAGGTTGGCAAATTCTGGGGAAACGGAGATGATGGCCTCTAAACGTTAACTGCGGACGTAGAAAAACAGGTTATTTCTTGCCGATGTTCCGATTTGTGTTTTAAAGAATCAACGAATAGTTATAATTTCTGCTCTATTTCAAACGCAATTCAGATAAATTGATTAATTGTTAATAAAGTGAACTCATACTGCTTTGCTTGCGTATCAAAGGTAACTGAGGTTATTTTCACAGCATTGCGCAGAAAATCTTGCTGCGAATTTACGGAAACTGTGAGATGTCTAATGTCTTCATTGTACCCCACGAAACAATTACGTTTCGGAATGTTTTATTAATTCGAAGCCTCCCTAAACGTGCTTTAAATCAGATCGGCTCCAGCCTTGACTTAAACCCGTCAAGCATGATTCTGTGATTCGTGCACTACGAGCGCTTTTGCTGAACCAGGTCGCTGAGAAAAGCTATAGCCTGCTTTTATCCCCAAAGCCAGTGGCGTACGTAGAAGAGGTGTCCATATTTGGGTCATGTTCGAAAAGTTATGTTTAAACACCCTAATCCCGTGCGGTTGGCCAAAAAAATGATTTGGCAAAAAAAATTTTTGAAATCGGTTAATGTTTAGACCTTCCGCAAAGAGCCTAAAGTTTTATAAATAAAATTACGGTAATTTTATAAATAAAGTTACGCTAAAATTACGCTAATTAGGGGATTCCCCCAAATTCGAAATTCAAATATTGACTTAGAAACTGTTTTAATGTTACTCTGGTAGACTACTTGTACGTTTGTATTGACTAATGTAGTTATGCCGATGTGTGACGTCATTTTTCGTTCGGGGGATTTCCCATACCTTGAAATTTTAGTTATTTTATGTACTGTTTATAATGATGCAGTTTTAAAGTACTATTTCACAGTAAAAAACGATATTAGCCGATTAGCCATTTGCTTAGAAAGCTGTACCGTATCAGAATCATAGTTGGGAAAAAACAGAAATATAAATCTTGGTAAAGAACGGAAGAAGCAAAGTAAAAAACAATAACATTAAGATCAAATCTTCATTATAGGCCAGAGGTGACGAACATGCGGCCCGCGAGCCGCATACGGCCCGCGAAAGAATTTCCTGTGGCCCGCGAACATTTTGGCGAGGCCAGTACTTTTAAACATTTTTTCCCCATCTAATCTTTGCGATGCGATACCTAAAGCTGAGCCCCTGATATTATCAAGCGCGTATCACACAGTAATTATATAAACGCTCAATACAAGTCATCTGTTTCAGGATTCAGCAGTTCATCCATTGTTATGAAATAATAATAACATATCTCGAGTCCGTTGCAGCTTCAGCATAGTGCAGCAGTTTACGAGTAACTATTCGAGTGAAAGCTTAGCTTGCCTTACAGTAGTAGGAATTATGTGAGTTTGCGGAAATGAGTTGGTGAGGTGGCAGTACCATTTATCATATGCAAATTTTACTGCTTTCTTAAGGTATTTGCTATTCTGTTTTGTAATCAATATTTAATTAGCCGCTTGTCTTCAGCGAAAAAACGAAATATTGTAGATGAAAAAAGAGTATTTCAAAAAGATTGGACCTATATCCGATATGTTTATGACCAGGAGCGTATTCAGAGGGGGGCCATTGTGCCATCCTTCCCCCTTTTTGACTCTGCCTTTTAGTAAAAAAAGAACAAAACTAATGGTGCCAAGTGACTGAAACATGCCAGACTCTTTTGATGGTTTCTGCAGCTTATGGCCAGTGGCTAATCCAAGGGTTAGGATGAGAGGTACCGGTATGCATCCTCCCACCAGCTATTTTCAAAATAGTTTTTGATGTATACAATTTTTCCATAACTTCGAACCTCTTCGAGAGCGATAAGCCTTACGTCTTAAGCACGCATAATCGAAAATGTGCGCGCCAAACGCATCATATTTGGCAAAGCACTCAGAATCAGGGTCAAAAAAATTTAAACAAAATTTGCCTGAGGATTATTCAAAAAGCACTACAAATAGCCATTACAGCATGTAAATTTTCAAAAATTTTCCGAGAGAGCATGCCACCGGACCCTCCAAGAGCTTTTCTTGTTTCTCAATCATTTTCAAATTTGTTCTGCCGAAAAAAAAACGCTTTAAAGAAATATGGAAATTATGGCTTCCCCCTATTAAAATTTCTCGCTACGCCACTGTTTATGACTAAAAAATTAGGCGGCCCGCTTGCTTATCGGTAAGTAACAAAGTGGCCCGCGACAGCAAATAGGTTCGTCACCCCTGTTGCTCTCGCGGTATTACGCCAAAGTGTGTAACGAGTGGCGGAGTCCATCTCCGCGGCTAGCGCCTGGACAACACAGCTCCGACGAATTGTCGCAACGGTGGCGAGCCGTTGGCGACACTGTGCCGATTTGACCGGCCCGGGAATCGAACCCCAGACCTCCCGCATCGGCAGCGTGCG
Organism: Trididemnum miniatum; assembly: GCA_964006365.1. Taxonomy (NCBI): domain Eukaryota; kingdom Metazoa; phylum Chordata; class Ascidiacea; order Aplousobranchia; family Didemnidae; genus Trididemnum; species Trididemnum miniatum. The sequence goes on along the minus strand of OZ023251.1, from coordinate 11,142,010 downwards.
CTTAGCAACTGAGCCAACCGACCGGTCAAGGCATATTCAAGTAGCAAAACAATGTGTGAGACAGGCTTATGCTATGCATGCAGCGCAATTAATATCGCAAAGGGCCGAAGGCGGTAAATAATGAAGAAACCGTATTACTTTGGCTTAGCAAGTACAGCTTTGGAAAATCCAGGGAATTTTTGCCAGTGCTCTTCTACAGCTTGTAATATGCTTGCCCGCTGACGAGGATTGTCGACCAGTATAGCGACATAGTCAGAATGAAGCTTTATTCCCCTCTCTGCGGCATCATTTACAACTTTTACGGTTTTTACAACTGACTCTATTTCTTGGAAGGAGCTCGACATGTTCCAGGTGGTTACGGGTTCGCTCAGCCGATCATAATCCATAGACAAAGCTTCGAATATAGACCAAGAATCCGGTCCAACTAAATCAAAAACAGTTGCATTTCCATCAATTCTCCGTCGCAAAACTGGCTTTCCTCGTCGAAACTCTTCAGGATGAGGCATTAAGCGAAGTTCATCAGCAATCGCTCGTTTTGCTTCGGTGCTGGCACTGCCAAACAACGAAAATATCACGCTTTCTTCCACAAGATACCATGCGTGCATTTGAGCCAAGCTGGAACATAAAAGAGGACAAAAAACTAAACAAACCGTTGTAGTTTGGCAACTGTTTCGGCATCATATGACAATTGTTAGGCCCACTTATACATTTTTTGACAATATAGAGCACCTGGCTTATCCATCTAGCTGAATGTGCTGCTCCTGGAAGATGATGGCTCAGGAATTTTGGAGGTGTATGACCGATAACTGCTAAAGCCAGTTCAGCACATTGTTTGTGATCACCCCTCAACTTTGAAACCTTAGTACGACTAAGTTACGACTTTCTCGAGCCAACAATTGAGAGATTTTTTCTACAACGTCTTTAGCTTTGTTTTCCCACCATGAATCAGAGATTTTCAAAGTTTTGTGTGTTTTTATCTTGTCAATTTCATCCCAATTGCCTTTACACTCATTAAGCGTTGTGTTTTCTGGGCCGGTAGTTTCTTTTCCAAGTATGGACTTCCACACAGCTCTTACAACAAGTTCATAGATGTGGTGCCTACAGGCATCATAAAAAAACTTTACGTCCGAGTTCTTCTTCAAGCAATTTTGCTGCTCACTGTTTCCAACCACTGTTGCTTGCAGTTGTGTCGAATAGTGGAGCTCTTACCTTGTCAGCAAGCTGCTAAAATTGGAGCATAACTAGCTAAGCTTACGCTTAGGCTATGCCAGCAGGAGTTAGCAATTCTATCGAGTATATCGATGGTGAAAATGCAAAACCTCGTATGTGATTTTTTACTGTTTTGAGAAAACTAAAAAAACTTTCCAGTTTTTTAATTTATTGAGATAAAAGCTTGATACCATCAAAAATACTAGTTCATAAAATTGTCGATTTAACTATGTAAGCAAAAAAATTCCAACCCTTCTCGTTTTGGAGTAATATGGCATACGAGGTTTTGCATTAACAAAAACTGAAAAGACATGTTTTTTTGACCTGCAATACGAGGTTTTGCATTTTACCATGGTAAAGCATACCTATTATTTTAGTGCTTAAGAGATGCTGTTGACCTCAGCAATGACTTCAAGAAAGCAAAAAGCTTCATGCAAAAAATGACGTCATTACCTTTTATGACGTCAGATATACATCATTATTTACAAATTTAAGGTAAAACAAAGGATGATTTCGAAATTTAAAAATTAAGTATTTTTCAAAATACTGCTATGCTTCAAAGAATTAAAATAATCAATCAAAAAAAAATATTAAAGTTGGCTATGCTTCAAAAAATGGCGAAAATTATTTGCGATTGGAGTATACTGTAACACACAGATTACTGCGAGAAATTCAATTGTAAGGGTTGCTGAATGAGGATAACACGCAGTAAAGCTGCCGCATTTAACGAACAACTTTGCTACTCATTTGAGGTGTGACATACAAATTTGGTAAAAAATTACGTCAAGAAAAAATCAAATCTTCATTATACTCGCGGTATTACGCCCAAGCATGTAACGAGTGGCGGGGTCCATCTCCGCGACTTAGCGCCTGGGCAATGGGCAGCACAGCTTCGAACTTCGAAGAAATATATCAGCGGTAGCGAGTCACTGGCAACAGTACACTATGTCAAATTTGACCGGACCGGAGAACGAACCCCAGACCTCTGGCACCGATAGCGATGTCGTTACCACTGAGCTAATCGGCCGGTCTAAAAATTTACTTTTCTTTCAAGAAATCGGCTTTTCTAAGAAATTTTAAAGAACCTTCTACAGTAGACAAAGCATTTAAAACAAAAACATATTAAACAGTTATATCGTTACAGTCATATTGTGATGTAATTATGACACTAATTTGCTTATGCTGCAATATAATCTTTCAGAATTCCCGAAATAATGTAGCTATATGCTTGTAACTATTGTTTAATAGAATAAATTTAGTGTTATGGAAGCGTTCTAACAGCTCGTGATTGCAGGAACACTGTTAACGACTGAAAACACACCATTTTTGTTAAAAATGGACATTATTGCTAATACCTCTTACATTGAAGAGCTTAGACCAATAATTCCTGTTGAACTGGTATATAAACTAGGGCAGGGGTGAGCAACATACTGCCAGCGGGCCGGGTCCGGCCCGCAAGACTGTTTTATGCGGCCCGCCGGCAGTTATGGAAATATAAAACCCTGCCGTGAATCAAGCCGAGGACCTTTCTTTTGCTCTTCACTGACATTTTCGGTGGAAAATATGACATCTGCAGACGTGTAGACTTTTTTGCGCATCCAATCAGTACGACCCTAATATTTGCAGTTGTGTGAGATATTGAATAACGATTCATCTAACAATCCGGCCCCCCAAGGACTTCATTTTCCTGCATATGGCCCGCCGTCCAGAAAAGTTGCCCACCCCTGAACTAGGGTATTCCGATTCTTTTGACCCTAATTGCAGCTTAATGCGACAATTCTACTCAAAGATAGGGCAATATCTTGATCTGGGGGTACGCCGCCATAGAAATGGGGAGTGTGGGCAGCTAAAATGCAAAAATTGGCCAAAAATATTTTTATCACTGATCTAGTTATTCGATTTGGCATAGAAAAATTGCTATTACAAGCAAACTTGTATTTGAGTGTTACACCCTAGTACTGACCTAGTCAGGGAGTGAATTAGTCTGATTTAAGTTATGAAATAATAAGGTTTGTCAACAAGATTTCTGCTAAACTGCCAGTCGAGGGAACTCATAACAGCAACCTCGCAAAACTGAAAGCTCACAACTCGCTTAACTTCTCAGCTTTAAGTTCTGTATAAAAGCGGTCATTAAATATTAAGTCTACAGGTCTATAAAATTTACAGATTAATAAGTGACGTCATTGATTGGTCACTGATGACGTCAGGCAAAACAATGTATAGTCACGTCAACTAAAAAACACCCACGGAACTTGTTAAAAACGTACTGCATGACGATTCAACAAGCCGATTTTATCAAAACTGAAGCCCAAAAAATCACCAAAATAAAAAGTGAGGTCATCAATGATGTCACACATCGGCATAACTACATTAGGCAATACAAACGTGAAAGTAGTCAACCAGAGTAACGTGAAAACAGTTTTTAAGCCAATATTTAAATTTTGAATTCGGGGGAATTTCCTAATTAGCATAATTTTATTTACAAAACTTTAGGCTCTTTGTGGAAGGTTTAAACCAGGGGTTCTTAAACGGGGGTAAATTTTGCCTACCAAGGGGGTAAATTTTCTGAAGTATACACTAAAACAAACTTCAATTTTCAGTATTAAGAAGGTGAAAGTGTTGCACGGGGGTAAATTATACTCTTCAATTGGCAAGGGGTAAACAATGCAAAAAAGGTTAAAAACCCGTGGTTTAAACATTAACCGATTTTAAAAATTTCTTGTGCAAAATAATTTTTTGGCCTACCGCACGGGATTAGGGTGTTTAAACATAACTTTTCGAACATGACCCAAATATGAACACCCCTAACGTAGGGGTTCCTGCACGCGTGGAGGGGCGCGCGTATGAGATCCCTACGTATGCCACTACAGACCTGCTTATACGTTAAAAGCCATTATTAACGTCAAAAGCCGTTATCGCTGAAATTGTGTCTTTTTGCAATATTTCTTTGAGCCCCTCCACCCTCCTTTTTAAAAAATTTTTGCGTAGGCCTACGTAATGGCGTTGCTAGGAATGGTGACACCCGGGGAGGAACTTTATGGTGTCACCCGTCTTGCAAGAAGCAATAAACTATTCAACGTTTAAAGGCTGGAGGCCAGTGGAGGGCATAAGCCATTTTGCTTATCGTATTTTGAATTGCAAGATAGACATTGAGAACTCGAAGTAGGGGTGAAGTGAAAGAAACTGTGATTTGTTATTATAGACTGATCCGTTCATGATGTTCCTATCGCTTAAATCGGCCTACCTCGTGACTTCTCTACGAGTTAGTGTGAAGATGACCTCACTTCGTTTTAAGAATGTGCATTCGGACGCAATAAAGTTGGTATTGCTGATTACATAAATAAAGGTTTTCACCAAAAATGCCTGTTTTGGCCTCCCACTTCTCATCACGAATAAAAGCGTCGATAAAAGGGTAAAAACTCCTACATGTTTCTTCGCGAGCTTCTTGCAAACTGTGCGATCAATGATAGCAATTGAATGAGCCCTATAATTGCAAAGCAAAAAAGTCGCCTTTGGCTGCGAGAGCTTGTATGCTTTAGAACGCATGAAGCTTACGTTGACGCTTGCAACAACGTCTTAAAACGTCTTTAGCAGCAATTTGAAACTGTTTTCACCATAAAATGGAGTCACTCCAAAATGATGACACCCGGCTCCCCCGCTCCCCTAGTGACGCCATTGGGCCAACGCCGTGCTTCTGCTCATAAAGCTTGTCATATTTACTAAAGCTGGAAAATAAATACGTCGTTAACAGTATGTATGCATTTATTTGAATAAAATGACTATAAAATTATAAAATGCTACAGCCTGTTTCGCCGTTGTCAGCTCCTCAGGTATTAGTTTAAAGCTTAGCTAAGCAAATAAAATAATAGAAAGATTAGAAAATACAACTTGGCAGGTAAAGTAAGAAAAAATTCAAAATTGTTGACAACAATGTAGCTAACTACGTATCAATATGATGTAATAGATAAAATTGTTAAAAATTGCTTTCAAAAATCACAGGTCAAAATCAATTAGACGACATTGTTTGATAAATTCTATTGTTCACGCCAATTATTGTTGCAGATATGAAAAAAATAAAATTGCAAACATGCATGATTAAAGGATTTGTTTTCTTCATTTTTATTATTATTATCATTTTCTTTCTGCAAGCTTTGCGTTATCCCACACCAAGGTACTGGATCACTTTTTTATCAATTTGATGTTCAATTTTTAGTATGTTTGTACAACAAAATACGAAGTTCGTAATAAGTTAGTGCGAACTCACGGCCGAATTACAGTTTGGGGGCCACGGGGCTAAACTTTTCGGGGGGCCGCTTTAACGAAAGCAGAAGACATTTTTTTAGGGAACGCAATTTATTTATAAGGTCTTGAGCTATAGCCTACCTCAATTTGGCCCTGTGTTAACTCAGGGAACCATCTCAAACGATATAAGAGAAAAATGGGGGAGCGAGCACCCCCTCTCAGGTCGCCTTCAAAGCATGTCTATAAACCGTTATTGCGTAGAATCTTCTTGAAAGCTTGCGCCTTAATTTAGAAAACTTCTTACGCAACCCCTGAGAAAACTTTTTTGTGCTCCCCTGATTTTGCCGTTGTACTGCGGTATACTCAAATTTAATGTTCTAGATATGAAAACTTGACCAATTTCCATCCACGTCAAAAACCAATTAATGACGCAAGCATTACGTGCGATATTGACGACGTAGTACAGCTGGTGCTGGTAGCCTGCCAAGGAGAATCGGGAAACACACTAAAAGAAACATTAAAGGTGGGGTTCGGTGCAAAACAATACGCTAGGATTAGTTTTGTTATGCCTTGAATTACTCAGTAGCTTTGGTCGGATGTTAAAATTCGATTTCGTTAAGAAGTTATTAGCAAAACAAAGTAAAAAAAATACTGGCTTCTGATTGGCCAGTTTCATTCGTGACGTCATTGGAGGGCAAGCAGATACAGTTTCTTCAATCAGCAGTCTAGGCTTTACCACTTGTTGATGATTGCATTGCCCTGGCTTAGTTTTAGAAAAATAAATGGTTGGTTTTTGCATGGGTTCTGGATGCAGCAACAGGGCTACAAAGAGTATAAGCTATATGGTATTTTAGGTAGGGAAAATGTGCAGTTGGCAGTTAGCATAGAATTGATGCTTGAAATCGTTATTTGTGATATCGGTAACAAACAACGTAAAGAGCTGAATTTTTGTGGTGTGGTAGAGATATGTTTTTAATGGGTAGATTGAAAGTAGGAGTAAGATCCTTTTTACTTCTGTTTGGAGACTTCAGTGAAATAGGCTACTTAACCAACTTTCGTATTAATCTGTTCAGTGATCTAATATATATCGGGTCATACCTTTGCTTATGTGTGTGTATTTATGTAGATTCACCAGTGGTGTAAAAAGTATTTTGAAATTGTGCTTAGGTAAAAGTATTGTTACTGACGGCAGGACTGGTGAGAGGCGGGGCAGGGAAGTACAAAGTACCCGGGGCCAGTCATGTTTGGAGGAATTCGTCACAGGTTTTGAGGGGCCCCGCTCATATAAAACTTTTTTCTTTAGAGCGAGACACACGCGAAGAAATGTTGGAGAAATTACGTCTTCTCTGTGAGACCTTTTTTTTGGAGACAAACGAAAAAATTTGAATTAAATTTTGGTACCGGGGGAAGAGATGGAAACCGGTTGGGTCGACCGGCACCGGTCGGGTCGAGATTCTTCGACTGGCCGGTCATCCCGGTCAAAAAACCGGTTAAATTCCTTTTTCTTGCAGCTAAAATACACCTAAACACTAAGCGAAATATACATACCGATATGTGTTTTTTATTGTGATAATACAGACAACTGCAGCCTCTGCAATTGCCAAGACAACAACTGTTTCAAAAAATTTCATCAGTGCAGCATGACAGGAATCAAAAAGAGGGACGACCGATTAAAACTGTCTACTTAATTCCACAAACTACGCTATGTTAACAAGGCAACATTGAAAACATGAAGTGGTTTACATCACCACGCAAGATGACATCGTGGTCACAATAAGATATCTTGAAGTTTTGAGAACCATAAAAACAACTTACTCTGGCTGATGTTGAAGATGTACGGTCATAAACTTCTAAAGTTCAGAAAATCAGCTTGATCTGATGGCCTATGGTCAAACTTAGAAAATGAAGTTACTCCGCAGGGAACTAGCAACTCCACGCCATGAAAACCCTTTTGACCCAACTTATAGCTAATCTCCCAACCAGTTTCTGTACTTTAACTAACCCGTTTTGCAGCTGCAGACGCGTTTCGACCTTATTAGGTCTCATCAGTGCAGCATAGCATCCCCCACCTCCTAAAAAAACTCAGAATAATCCCTAAATCTCCAGCTTTTCACCTCTATGGAATAATATATCTCAACGCTAACCTTCTCCTTGACATACTCAAGGCTTAAATGAAATTTTGAATTCGGGTAAAAAACAGACAGAATTGTTGTTTTTTAAATAGTTAGTAAAAAACATTTTTAAATAGTTAGTAAAAAAGATATGTGTTTTTTACATAGTTAGTAAAAAACATTTTCGCAGCAGGAGCGTTTACAAATCACACCTTCTGAAAACAAAAGTTTGTTCTCTCTTTAATTTATTAAAATACTCTTTTTTTTAGATGAAATTTGACGTGTTCAATACATCTATAGTGACAAAGTTAGCGCAAACTACAGTTTGTCATTAGGTTTATTGAAGACTGAACATAAACCTTCAGTAAAAAAAAACGGTCAAACGGGCCGGTCAGAGACCGGTCAACCGGCGTAGATTAGAAAATCGTGACCAGTTCCATCTCTGACCGGGGGGGGGGGGGGGAGGGGGGGCGAATTGTATCTCTGCCCCGGGTCCCGTATTTTTTCTCAAAGGCCCCGACTGACGGCAAAATATTCGAAGTAGAAAGTATTGACTAAAAAAAGCACTCAAGTAATTAAAAAATTAAAAAAGTAGTCATTAAAGTGTCAGCTGCACACTTACCGATGATGACTTGCAGCTCTGAAGGTGCAAAATGGTAAACCAAAAGAAATTAATTACCGCTTAGAAGCCGAATCGATAGAACGTTTGCTTTTAGAACGGTAGATTCCGAGTTCGGTTCAGAGTAGGATTAAACTAATGACTTAAAAGTTGGTATTCATAGCTTTTCTGCATGACGCTTAGCATCAAAGGTGACAGAGTGAAAACCAAGCCAGCAAGTTCAATTGTTGTGCTATTCGGAACCACGCTCAGCGAGATTTCCTTATCTCGGAGTGGCAGACAAGTGACTCGAAACTCCTAACTGCCTAAGCGAGCTTGTTATAGCTCCTCTATCGTAAAGAAGGATAAACGTAGCCTATGAATAAATAAGCTTTAACTTAGAAGCGGAAACCTGCTTATTTCTGTTAACACTTCAATTTTAGCGTTGGAGTTTGCTTTTTTCCATAATTAATTAAGGTTGAAAGAGAAATACGATAGTTTCACTGCTGGGCCTTCATATTTATGTTATTGTAATTGTATTGTGAACCGAACCCGAGATTTGCTATTTATCAATTCAATTGATGATCGCGAGTGCAATTGCTGTACTTTTGGCGTCTGCGCGCGTGATTGCGAGATACTGCTTGGTTGCTTGTGAAGCGTGCTTTGTTGATTTGATTTTCAAGCATAGCTTGCTCGTTGTGTTAGTTAGGATTGCAGCTATGCAGAGCAGCTGTGATTTTGGACTGGGGTCGATAATTTGGTTCATAATGTAAGAAGTGCTGTGCTGTGTTTGCAGAGAAGACAAATAGACATTAGCAGAGAAATAACCATACAGTGTAAATTATAGTGTATTAGATTTTAGGTGCAACGAGGGATTTCAGGTAAGACTAGTAACTTAAGGTCTACTTTGTCTAAAATAAAAACTACCAAAGTAGTGCTACTTTCTACTAAAAGTACTTAAGTAAAAGAAAAAATAGCCAAAAAACTACTCAAAAAAGTACTCGTTACCGAAGAAAACTACTTAGGTACGGTAATCTATCTACTCAAGTAAAAGTATTTTGTTACTTTACACCAATGAGATGCACAAAGATATTGAGAAAGAAATTGCTGCTGAACATGTAATGGTTCAAACAAAATTCCTTCCCTTTGCTTACCTTCCATATGTACCCTAATGCGTTTGTTTCCTTTCACCAGAATACGCAGTTGAGACACGTTGTGCAACCAACCTATGCGTGCTGCAGCTATGGAAATACTCAGTACAATTCAGCTTGCCCTCCAATGACGTCATTTTTGTGTAGCGCCACCTATCGGTATATTGTAAATAGCCTAATAGGCTTTTAACAAAACCTTTTTCAGTTCGGCAATATTGACAAAAGAATTCAGTGTAAAAAATCCTTTCATATAAGTTTTTGTTTGTTGGCACCGAACTTCCCCTTTAAACGCAGTTAAAAGCGCAGTGGTCTTCACAAAATGTCCTTTACATGTTCATATCTTCACAATCAATTTAAAGGAAAATTTTTACCAAGAGGTAAGCAACGTTATGAGTTCTGACATGTCTGACGTCTTTGATCTTTTGAAATTACGTCAAATCCGAGTTGCAAACTGGCTTTAATTCTTGGAGTCCTTTCCTCCCCTTCTCCATAGGCCTACTGCTCAATCCAAAAAGATAAAGCTCAAACCTTATCGCTAGCAGTTCTTTTTTTTTTTAAGAAAGTCCAAACTCAATTTAAATTGCTTTGAAAGCATTATTTTGATCCAAAAATCCCGATTTTGCTTAAATTCCGTGCAATGCAGTTTCAAAGCGGAGATGATTTTGCTCCATGATATTTTTTTGTATGTTACGAGCCTGCAATTGTTTTTTCTTGTAGTCTACCATAACGCTTAAATGTTTACGAAGTTCAAAACTTTCAAACAGACTATATAGCCAGTGGGAAAAAATTGTGACTCTTGTTCATTCTTGGGTTTAAAAAGCCCAAAATTTACTGCTTTATTCGATATTGCTTTGTTTTCCAGATATCCAAGTGGCCACAAAAAGCCACTCAAACGTTTACCCTTACAATTCATCCGCTTACGTACCCTCTACCACCTCATGAAACTGAAGAAATGATGAACTGGTGGGAGAAGTGTGCTTCTTTCCGTCTCTTTTTGCCGGTATTTTTTCAGTGGTGCTTACTTTTTAACTTGTTTTTGAACCAGCAGTAAAAATCGTTTTGTAGTTTGAAAACGGGGTTCAATACCGGCTTAAATTAAACCAAAAGTCTGAAAGATATACTTCACGACGCTGCCAGTAAGTTACCAACGCTATAGTAATCTTGTATTTTTGCTACTGCATGTGCTTACCGGATAACAGAACAGAACAGTTTATTTTGTTGCTTTTACAATCAATCGAATAGTACAGGGTGACCCAAAAAAAACGGAACCCAATTCTAATTATTCTAAATACACTGGTTCCGTTTTTTTTGGGTCACCCTGTACATATTACAGCATAAAAATTACACAAGCAACAGGCTGCTGCGAAGGGACCATTGGTCTTCGAGTCAAGCGGCAGCCCAAAATGCTTAATGATCAGCTTAATAAAAAAGGTAGCAAAATAAGTTAAAATATAAAAGAAGTAAAAAGGTTGGTTAAATATTGGTAAGTAAATTAAATCAGAGATATATGCGATAGCAGGTGACTGAAAACGTAGTTTATAGTGAGTAGCTTAATATATAATTGTGTCAACATTATATTTATTTAAAAGAAGGCTCTTGTAACTTTCTTTGAATTTATTAAACGGTAGTTTCTTAATTTCAAATGGTATATCATTCCATAATTTTGCCCCAATAAATTTTATTGATCGTTGAGTTCGAGCAGAATGTAATCGGGGTAAAAAGATATCTTTATTGGAAGAATGGCGTGTTGCATGTGACGAAACTGCAGCAATGTATGTAAAGTAGTGGTTAAAATTGGTTGGCAATTTCTTACAAGTAAACTGATGCATAAACTTAGCAATTTCAAATCTGAATAAATCTTCAAGTTTTAAGATCTTATATTTATAATACTGCGGTGTTATACTGTTTCTGATTGGGATATTGGAGATAGTTCTTAAGGCCTTGTTTTGGAGTTTTTTGAGTTTGATCAAATAAGTTTTATAGGTAGAACCCCATACTGGAAGAGCGTAGAGCAAATGAGAATGAACTAAGAAGAAGAAGAACAATTTATTTGTTGCTAAAACACGTACAGAATATGTACATGATAACATAGAATCAGAATTATTTATATTAAGCAACAGGCAGCTGCGAAGGGACCACTGGTCTTCAAGTCAAGCAGCGACCATCAATCAGGACACACATGTTGGCAGAACTTATAAATAAAGAAAAAAAAAATAATAGAGAAAAAAAAATGTAATAGAGAAAAAAATAGAGAAAAAAAATGTAAATTAATTCAGATTATACTTGTGTAAAAGAAGTTCTTTAAAACACAGTTTAAACTTGGAAAAAGATAGTTTTTTGATGTCATGTGGAATGCTGTTCCATATTTTAGTACCAGTAAATTTAATGGAGTGCTGGGCGCGTGTTGTCATAAAGCGAGGTAATGGTGTCTTCATGAACGTTTCGGCGAGTACAATATTTTGAAACATTTGAGGAATAATTAAAATAATCGTTGAATACATTAGCAAGTTTATTGTGAGTAATTTGATACATTAACTTCGCAATTTCAAAAGTGTAAAGATCTTCGAGCTTTAAAATTTGATACTGGTGATATTGAGGTGTAATTTTTTTTCTAACTGATGCCTTTGAAATTATTCTCAGAGCTTTATTTTGTAAACGACTTAGTTTACCTAAATATGAACTATAAGTTGAAGCCCATACAGGTAGAGCGTAAAGTAAATGAGTATGTACAAGTGAATAATATAGATTAATTAGGTTATTCCTTGGAAGATAATAACTTAATTTTGCAATTATGCCAATAGAGCGAGCGATTTTGCGCTCAAGGAAATCAATATGTTTCCTAAAAGAAAGCTGATCATCAATTATGACTCCCAAGTATCTAGCCGATTCAGAGAATTTAACAGTTTGGTTATCAAAGGTAAGAGTAAAGGGTGGTTTTGGAGTACGTAAATATGGAGAAATTAGTAAAGCTTCAGTTTTCGTTGTGTTAACCAGTAGGCCATTAGTTCTCATCCACTGTAAGACATTAGAAAGCTCAGTATTTGCAAGAACTTCTAAGTCAGTAAGTGTTTCTGCAGTGATTGAAAGAGCGGTATCATCAGCAAAGAATCTTGGAAGAGTTTGCAAACAAGAGGGAAGGTCATTAATATAGATTAAAAACAATAATGGACCTAAGATGGATCCTTGCGGGACGCCATAGTCGATTACTTTATCAGAGGAATTAGTATTGGCTATGGAGACAAATTGTTTTCTATCATTTAAATACGATTTCATGATACGGGTGTAAAATAGATTTCATCTTCTTTTTTATAATATTCTACAGTATAAAAATTCGTTTGTTTATTTTAGTTATTTTCCAATAGAAATAAGAAAACATCAATTTTACAGGAAGTAATGTCTGAAGTGGAAGCCATTCTTTACATTGATATTGACGTCATATTTGTGGGTCCGGTTGAAGAAATATGGAAGTACTTTTACAAATTTGATCCGTCGCAAGTAAGCGCACTTTCACCAAGAGTGGGCTGGGAATTTAAAGTACCCCCAAATAACCCCAATTACGTAAAAATGCCGAGTGGGAAATTGACTCAAGTTAATTCAGGGGTAAGTTTGTTGAAGCTGAAACTGTTTTAAGATAAATTAGAAAAACTACAATCTCTAATATTTCAAACATTTGAGTTTTTCGGGACGTTTCCGTTTATTCTTACCCATTGTCGACCTTATTCAATTAGAATCTTTAGGGAAAAAGATAAAAGTTCAAATGTTTCCATTATTATTGGCTCTTATTTTTGTAACTAAAATATTCCAAAATTTCATATTTTAAGATTGTTTTTATAGCTTACAAGAAAATATCATTTGGTCTTGGTGGTAAAGAACAACTAGCCTTGACACAAATTGGGAAACCATCCCGCCTACAATACATTAGTAGTAAGCAGTCCTTGCATTAAACCAACGCAATTAAATGAGTTATTAGGGAAGAGCGTATTCATAAGGGGGCAATTGCTTCTTAATTAAAAAGTTTGAAACATCAAACTGATCAAATTGCAGTTTCCATAACATTTTCAGGAAAATCATTAAAAGTAAATCGTTTTTCCTCCACCCCGGAAACACTGCAGAAATCTTGTTCCGATCCTCTTGCGTCAAGGAATAAGTTTTTTTTCATAGCAATCTCACTTTCAAATCTTTAGCATCGTTGTCAACTGTCGGAGCCTGATAAGAGATAATATCACTTGTCTTTGCAATTAAGTTACTGATTATGCCAGAGAGCTGAGAATCTTACAGTTTTAGATTATGTTAGTTTTTTACCATTTTGGCTGTTAATTTTTGTGATTTTCTAAATATTTTAGGTTTTTTTGATGAACTTGACTCGAATGCGAATGCCAGTGTTCAAAACGTCAACTGAAATATCAAGCCAGAAACAGACTTGGGGTCGTGATTTTCTTTTACCACTTTATCGACAAAATATTAAAGACATGCACGGGGATCAGAACTTGATCAATATCGCGTTTCATTATAATCCAGGTGACTGATATATGACTAGCTTGTTAAAATGTATGGAACCGATGTAAGTCTATATATACTGTACTTGAAATAAAGGGATGTTAAGGTAGGCCAGAAGAATTACTAAAGTAAATAAACACTGTGAAATCCAATTCATACGACCATAGTTTCGCGGTTTGACCGCTCATCAGATAGACTCAGGTTCGAACCCAGGGCCTTCCAATTGAGAGTTTACCTCCCTAACCACTCGGCCACAGGGCTTACAGCGTTTTTAATGCAATTTTAGCTAAACTCCTTGTTAAACTCCTTTTGGCTTCAGCGTTTATTAGCAGTCTAATTTGAACTAAAGGATTTAAATGTTTTTTGAACCGATATTGACATGCTGGAGAAAGCAAAACCTTGCTGCCTCTACTAACGGACCTGCTCAAAAACTGTAAGTACCAGTTTTAAAATGATTTTTTGACTTGACCAGGAATCGAACCTTCAATTTTACACTCTAGAGGGTTCTCTTTTTCAACCGTTGAATTTTCAGTTCAATATAATTTGATAACCTCAGTTATTATATTAATTTATTGCTATTAAGTTTATTTATTTGTCACTACGTACAGCATATACAAGGCCAAAACAATCAACAGCAAAATAAAATTCACATATACTGTAGTAGTGACAGGGTGAATGCGAAGGGACCGCAAGGTCTTTGATGTGATCCTTTCAGCCCTTTGATGGGCACGATGTACTATATGCGGTACAATAAAGGGGTGGGCACTGGGCAACTTCTCTAGTCTGCGGGCCAGATGTGGGAAAATGAAATCATTGGCGGGCCGGATTATTTCATGAATAGCATTCAATGTCGTAATCACATATTTATTCACTATGATGCAAGAAATAAAGCAATAAATCTCGTTTAATAATAAGTTTAAACTTTACAAAAAATAAAGACCAAAAAATATATCATAAATTTATCATTTCATCATGATATGGCAAATGTACTAAAGTAACGACTGAAGTCAATGAGACATTCGAGTTGGCCGAGTGGTTAGTATGGGGTTCCGGAATTGGTTTCGCGGGTTCGATTCTCAATAGAAATATCATTAGGCTATTTTCCACGATGCTCTTCACTAATATAAAAACCTAAGTTGCAATTATGCGGCGAAAAAAATGAGACATTTGTGATCGATCACAGTTGTCAACAAGTTGCTTGATTTTTCGATGATGATTAAAGCAATTAGCTCGCAGTGACAGTTTGGTGAGAGCATAGCGATCCGCAGCTGTCAGGAATGAAGCCTCGGGCCACATATACAGGGTAAGATTGGATACAGTCAGCGGGCCGGTCAAATCCCTTCACGGCCGGAACCGGCCCACGGGCCATATGTTACCCATGCCTGTATCCTTGTTTGTAGAGAGAAAACTTATTAGCTTCATGAGTTTACGTCTTGTTTATATTTGGGGTGTTCAAGTGCTCAAGTTGGCCCAAATAATGAAACAAGCTAATTTGTTGGTAAAAATTTGTGACTTTTCTTTAGATCTTGTATATTTTTTACCATGTCGGCACAATTATCAGCATAAATTCTGTTTTGACAACTATCGCGAACGGTTCTGCAAATCGGCAGAAGAAGACGGCGCTCACGTGATTCATGGAAGCGCCAATACATTTTATAATCAATATGCTCCCCCGTTCCGCATTATCAATAACGTCATGACTCAGGTACTTTTATAGTGATTCGATAATTGCAGCCTAATTAAGTCTTATTTTTGTCCTTTTTTGGTCGACTAGTGCACGAAGAGGATAATGTCTTTACGGTTTTTCATGTGATCGGGCTGAGCAAAGTATTGCGTGATTAATATTTTCTTAAATTAATTTTTTAATGTGCCCAGCAGAAATTCAGTATTGCATTGAGGGGAACTTCAAAGTGAAATAGCGTTATTTGCCTTAGTAATCACCCGAAACATGAGTCGATTGCAACCGACTCTTGCCATTAATTGAAGTCATAACAAAGAATTTATATTCCAAGAGAGGTGCCGCTACCTTAACAATGTCGCCAGCAATCTCAAATCCAGGGGCGTTACTAGGGGAGGACCAGCAGGGTACTGCAATCCCTTTTTGACGTACGTAGACCTTTTTAGACGTCGATTTCTAAGGGCGAATGAAAATGGGTGGCCTGGACCCTAAATCTTTCGGAGATTTGGCCTCTGCTTGGTTCGTATTGTCACAGTAGGATATAAAACGCAGCTACCGGTGTTCAAGCAATTCAATATAGCATATTAAGGCTAGATGTGCAATTTTTTTTACTTTTAGTACAATTTTGAAGAAGACGTGAAAAAGTTTCTACTGGAGCCCATCGTTCAACAACTGCATCATCTTGTAACATCTGATCAGACGCATTGTGCCAACAAAACGGAATTATTTATTAAAACACTACGAAAGTCAATTGCTGCTTTTTGAAAAATAACAACTTCTAGACTGCATAAGCAATGCGCGACACAAAAAATGGAAAAATTTGCGGTTTAAAGTTATGTTCTATATAGCTCAAATCGTTTCTACCGATTACTTTTTAAACGTATCGTGGTTGGGGTTGGGGACTGTGCCATAATTGCGGTGGTTGGTGAGCTTGCCGCATTAAAAGTTTGAAAACCAAGTCTATGTTTGTGTAAGCCTCTTGTTGCATTTGTTTTGGCGTTGCTTCTTTTCATATCTGCTACGCTAGACTTGTAAATTCGTTTATATCACATGCAGGTTGTGTTCAAAACTTGTTTAGTTTTCATTAAAACTTCCTGAATGTTTACAATAATATCTTCTCTTTTTCAGAGCGGCTTCGTAGAAAAAGATAAGAGAACCTACTCCCAGGGGCGTAATCAGAAATTTTACAAGTAAATGGGGCGAGAAAAGTAATTTTTCAACTTCATAGGATGTTTTTTTAGTGAAATCTAATTTAATTCGATTGCTTCATTTTTATTTTTTTGTCAAGAGAAAGCGACTTAGGCGCTGTACGCATAGGACGGATCCAGACTCGCTTAGGACTTTGTTTCCGCCTTTGTTTCCGAGTTTTGCTTCTTGTTTCTTTACTTTGTTGCCTGTTAGATTTCACCAAGTTATATTAATTATTATGAAGCGTCTTAAAGTACTGGGCTCCGCAAATTTACCCTTAAATCCGCTACCGTAAAAGTGCAAGAAGTGGTCCCCAACCGCGATTCCGCAAGTTTGCGATAGGTTGGCGCTAACTTTTCACACTTTCGCAACCGCAAACGCACATTGCAATTTCACAAACATAAACCGCAGTGTTTATTTTCTTCTTAGTTTTTCCTTAATTATTCTCAGCTTGACGTTCATCATTAAAAGCCAAGCGCGAAAAACATAAGCAGAAGATCCTGGCAAGGCATTTCTAGGGATGTCAAAACCTAAAGAGGCAGAGACAACCAAGCAGTGTACCCGTCTTGCTGGCTCAAACTATCGTAGTCCGTATATTACAACAGGCTATAAAAGCCAGATTATGTTATCTCAGAGTGCATGAATTAAAATCGAAACGAAACTAACTTATAAAAGTCGAGCATAATAAAAAGTAAGGTCAGCCTTGCTACATGCACGATTGTACGTGATTGTCAGCTTCATGAAAGTCGATTTTGAATTAAATTGGGTGATCACTTGCTCACTGCTTTCCAAAATGCTTTTGGAACGATAAAATATTCCTACAATCTTGCTTGTTTGTAGTATACTGTTCAAGCAGCTGGACGATGGGGTGTTATAGGAAAGAAAAAACAAAAAAAATTGAAACGGGAAAACAGTGATGTGCGTTAGCGCCGTCAATATGACGCCGTCAATTAGCGCCGTAAACTTTTTGTTGACACTACTCGGAGCGCCGTTAATTTTTCAAAGTTTGACGGAAGGTTGGTGCGCCTTCCACTTTTCTTGATTTTGAGCGTCAAGCGCTAATTGTTGTAATTTTGCAGCCAAAATCACTTTCAGTCACCGAACACGCATAATTAAACTCTCCCGTACTAACGATTTGCTCTAATTTCTGCTTGTGACGCAATCTACGCATGGTTTATGATGCCAATAAAAGTTAAACCTATGGGTAGTATTACCACGGTTGTTATATTTTCCTTGTTGCAAAGTGTTAACGAGTTTTGCTGCTCTTGATTAAATTTGATAGGCTACGGCACTACGTGGTTGGTTTTAACTCGACGCACGAGAACTAGTCCCTAAACCCCACACTAAAATAATGCGATTGCAGCCAATTTCTTTGTTGTAATAATTTTTATGAAAATGGTGGCTACCGGTATTAAAGCCTTTTTCAACAATTGACGCTGACGGCGCAAATAATTTTTTTGTTGGCGCTGACGTTAACGGCGACAAAATTTTTGACAGCGCTGACGCCGCCAATATACTTCGTTGACGCGCACATCACTGCGGGAAAATATGAAAAGAGTGGTAGTATAAGCTATGGAAAAAGGCGGGGGCTAGTTGTTACAAGAGCTCCAGTTCCCTTCAAAAAATAAAGAACAAAACTGTTTTGACTTAACAACATTCAATTACTTCTCGACTATTAACAGCAAAAAAATTTGGTCAAGTTGAAAATGTCATCGCAGAGCGACAGCGCTTGCTGTGTAAAGATATTAACCATCATCAGTTGCTCTCAGGGAAAGATACGTTCATCTTTCGATCTGATTGACTTTAAGCAGGACAACTATCCCTTAAGTTTTGTCTACCCAAGAAAATTTAACCTTTGTCGTAGCCTACATAGATTGCTACGTCTCACTCCATTCAAACCGTGACGTCTTTTCAAAGTCCAAACACTGGTCAAGATGTAGACTTTACTGTCGCTTAAGCATTAATTTCAAAATTAGCCCTCCGTGGTTGGTCAGTCAGTTGGGTCGCAAGCAACTATCTCGAGATAGAAATTAATGCATCTGCTTTTTTGTAATGTTATGCCATGTTTTTGCTACTTAATTGAGATTTTAGTGGGAATATGGATGATTTTTTAACGTGAAAGTCAGGTTTTGGTAATTAGTTTCAAGTTTATTTTTATGGCACCGCAATATACACAGTAAAACGAAGGGCGTTCCTATGCATATGGGTCCCGGAGTGATCGCAAAGTGACCGCAAGATCTTCGAGTCGCAATCACTCCTTGAGCGGCAAAAAATTATCAAGCAACTAGAACAAAATATAAAAAGTAAATAAAAATAAAAAACACAACGAAGTCACAAGTTATATAGACAAAGTCGCAAATAAAATAGAAGGACATTCAGTTTGTTATGAAAATACTTTACAAAGATGATTGCGTAGATGCAAGTAGTTTCCTCAATTCTCTATTGAACTTTTTAAAATTGTACTTCCGAATGAAGGGAGGTATGGCATTCCATAATTTAATACCTTTACAAACAAATGATGATTGTAATTTGGAGGAAGAATGGCAAGCTATGGACAAGTTGCAGGAGTTTCTAGTTAAGTAAGAGTGGCGTAGTTGTACTTGTGAGAAAAGATGAGGTAGAGAAGAGGTGGAGAATTTGTGCATGAATTTTCCAAGTTGCAAAGCATATACTTGTTTTAGAGGTAAAATATCGAGTTGGTGGTATAGCGGTAAAAGTTTTTGTTTGAGTTTTGCATTCGCAATTGCTCGAATTGCTTTATTTTGTAAAACCTCGAATTTTTTAACATCGCATTTAATTGAGGATCCCCATGCAATTATGCCGTGAGATGTGGGTACACTAGGGAAAAATACAGCATTTTTAGTATTTTTGTGGAGAAAAGTGCTTCACATTTAAATAATATTCCGACTGCCCTTGCCAATTTAGCTTCAATGTAGGTTAAGTGCTTTCTAAAATCAAGGTGTTCATCAATACATAGTCCTAGGTATTTGAGGTTTGAACAACAGCTGATTTTTTTTTTGATTCATCATAACATTAAGTGAGGAGTACTGTTTGAGGACTTAGGAGACAAAACTAAGATTTTGAAGTATTAACAGTTAGTTTGTTAACTTTCATCCAGACTGATACATGTTTTAGTGCCTCGTTACAATTTAGTTCAAGATTCTGCAATCTATCTCCATGCAAGATTAAACAGGTATCATTGGCATATAATCGAGGTGGATCAATGGAACAATTAGGAAGGTCATTGATGTAAATTATAAGAACAAAAGAGGGCCTAGGAATGAACCTTGTGGAACTCCGTAGGTGACTTTTTTAAGGGAAGACGTGACATTATTAATTGACACATATTGATTTCTATTACACAAAAATTTTTTCTATTACATTTATTTTTTTTATTTTTGACAAGACTTGCGTCGACTGTCTTAAGTAACTTCATATATTTAAACATAAGTATTCACATTTAAGCATTTTGGGAACTCTCTTTCTCTTTTGTTTTGTATTATCTTATAGCAGAGCGGTTCCCAACCATTTTCATACTCCGGGCGACTTCAAAATTTTTGATATGTTCTTGCACCCTCACAAAATATGCGACTGTAATCAGCCGCGCATACCAAATTTTCGTAATGGTTGGGGCTGAAATGAGTTCATGTGAGTTATTGACCTTAAGCGTTTTCCTGTAATGACTTTGCGTCAAAAACCTAGCGGGTGTTCAGCTGTAGGGTCTGGGAAAACGCTGTAAGCTCCCCCGGCGGAGCTATCAATTTTAGAGTTTTTAGCCTTTCTGAAAGTGTCGCTAATGCAAGGTATTGGATAGTTAAACCACTCACTATTCTTTTGCTGAATCAGACGCATTTGTTTTCAGAGCTCGATTGTAGCCAACCACAAAGTGGCTAAGGGTTTTACGCCACTTAGACGTTTGCGAATTATATATTAGGCTACTAGAGCGTAACAGCGCTGAAACACTGACACTGAGCAACCGAAAATAAAAGCACTGCCAATACGAGATAAAAATCTATAAGCCGTTTTGAACCCCCTAGAATGCTTCCTTGCGCCCCCAAGGGGTGTAAGTATCCCTAGTTGAGAAACCCTGTTCTTTTAGGTGTGTTGAGATTTTGTGGACGTGCTGAAGTCTTTTATTAAAAATATGTTTCTGTAGCACAATTCTAGCATAAGATTGCGAGCTCATAGCGTTATCTCCCGCAAGCATACACATTACAGCAGTGGTTTTCAAACTTTGATTTACTACGCCTCCCTTACAAAATTCCTAACCATGACGCTCCCTTTCATGAAATAATACATAAGCCTATATTGTTAAATGATTATGATAACATTTGCGCCTCTTTTTAGACTAGCCCACGCCTCCCAGTTTGGAAAACGATCACATGTTTTGCACCGCTGCACGTCTTGTCAAAACTAAAAAAAAAATAAATGAATGATTTCACAGCAGGGCCGTAGCCAGCCGGGGGCCAGGGGGGGCGCCGCCCCCCCTGAGAAAATCGCGATTTTATCAATAAAACCAAAAAAATTATACTTTGATACAATTTTTTTCTGTAGATCCTCGGCTAGGTGCGGATCCACAAATTCGATAACCGGGGGGGCAATATACTTTAGTCCTATTGAAAATATTATTTTAATTTCTTTTGCAAATAGTATAAATTGTTGACGTTTTGGGAGAGAACGATTGCCCAAGCCCCCCTCTCACTGAACCTTTTGGATTGGCATCCGCAGCTGTTATAAAAACTGTCTTTCAAACCTACAACTTGCCTTTTTTGCTTGCGCTTTTTGCTCGCGATGTTCGATTATTACATAGCTCTGATTATTACGTCATAATTGAATTTACTTAGTTTTGATGAAGAGAAAGAACGGGTTTATTTTTGTTGCTCATTAAACGACACAGAACACAACAAAACATGCAGCAGTGAGATTGTGAGACTGAGAAACAATAAAAAAAAATCAGCAACAGGCAGCTGCTGCGAAGGGACCAACGGTCTTCGAGTGAAGCAACAGCCCTTAAAAAATTATCTTAGTGAAGAGTTATTTTTATACACAAAATATTTGTTATTTACAGTATAATAGAGATGAGAGTCAGAGTGAGCGACAGAAAACAAAACGCTCAAATTTAAAATATCTGATTGTACAATGATGCAACAAGATGATCTAAAAGGCCGATAGTACAATGATGTAACAAGCTTGAAAAAATATTGTTTGTATATCTTCTGTTATTAGTAAGGTGGACCCTTGTAGTAGTTGGTTGATAAGCGTATGATACGATTCTGTAAACCGTTAGGCAAGGCGCTTATTAGTAAGTGAGCACATTATCGTCGATACCCGATTTGAGTGTTAGCCTAATAAACGATAAGTTCTTGAGCCAAAGTAGCTTATTATTGCAAAATAATTTGCAAAAAGATTAAGATTTTTTGCTTCCCGTGGAAATAGTTTTGTTCTCCCCTGGCACTCGGGTCTGGCTACCCTCCTACGTTCCTACCCCTCTCTGGAGTCAAGCTTGAAAATGGGTCCCAACCAGAACATGAAGCCGATGTTTTGAAACACACTAGCTTGTTGGGTGCTTATATTTTCTACGCATGTAGTATTTACTGCTAAGAACTTTTTGAAGCTCCCGTACTTTACCAAAGCGTACAATAAACAACATAAATTGACTATATTAACACCTTGTATTTGAGAGGGCCTAATAGCCTTTTCTGAGGCATGTAGGCGCACTGATTGCAAAATAACTAATTTGCTAATAGCCTCAAAACCTCAAAGCTGATTCAGAAAAGTAATTTTGAAAGCAAAAAAAGCAATAGCTTCCAGGGCTTAGCCACGGACCCCGCTAGGGGAGCTTACAACGCTCTTCCAGACCCCCAAGCTGAATAATTGATTGTTTGATACAAATAAATCATCATGAACGTCTAGTGGCGTGTGCACGAGAAGAGTTCAACTCCCCCTTTGCCCCCTTTGGCCATGAGACCAATGAAAAATAACTTTTGTATCAGCTTTATGCAATGATTTCTGCTTCTGGTCCTTTTGCTACCAGTATTATTGAATCAGTTACAAGTACTTTTTTTAACAAAAAGTGCGTTAGAATGAAGTATTTTAAAATTCGAAAATTCCGTCAGCGGCTGGGGGCGTAGCCCAGTTGATTTTTCAGAAAACACCTTGGGATGGCTATATCGTTGAAAAAAAGGTCATTTTTTTCGCCCCCCCGAGATTTGTTTCGCCCCCCCAAGCTGGTCCGGCTGGCTACGGCCCTGTTTCACAGAAACACAAAAAAAAAGGAAGAAAGCTTCGTGAAAATACTTTTGCGCAAACGCTGAATTTTGGCTTCTTTTGACTTAGAAAACAACGATTTGAAACAATACATTGAAAGTTTTCTGAAAAATCACTCTGAAACGTGGTTTGCGGACAGTCCATAAGCGACTTTCGGTTGCTCCATAGAAGGGATGGGCAACCCCTGGAACGCGTGCCGAACTTGGCACGCGAGGCAGGCCAAGGAAACGAGCCAGCAGAAAAGCAGCAGCAGAAGTCTCACTGAACAACATACGGTCCTTTCATTTTTTTTGTAGAACATCTGAGAGCGTAAGACCCTCATTTATTTTGCTCTTCATCGATATTGTCAGGGGTAGTGTTTCCTTACGGGAAGTCGGGACGGGAAATTTGGGGTTTTGAAATTGACTGTCGGTTGATACGCGGAAAAATTTGGCCATTGGTTTTAGCCGATTTTGGCTCGCCGACAGAAAAAGGTTGCCCATCCCTGCTCTTTAGTCATAACGATGCAACGTCCAAATAAAGTAAGCGTGACGCAGTGGGTGGAGCGTTGTCTCCACGACGACCATCGTTAAAGGTGGTGACTGATTCAACTCTCGCATACGCTTTGTTGTTGAGTCCTTGGATAAGATGCTTCACGACGATTATCTCTGCTTGATGATTCCTGCATCAAGAAGCAAAATTCAACCAAAAAACTTGGAAACAAATGGCAACACCTTGAACCTAAAATCTGGATTCGTCTTATGCGTAGCGCCTTCGTCGCTTTCTGGTCAATAAGTTTGTTTTTTTTACGACAGATAAAAAAAATATAATAAATTATGCGTAAACAGACAATCTCACAATGAATAACTAAAAAACTTAACAGCCTGCACAACAATACATCCGTGATCCTTGTTATCTAACTACAATAAACTTGTAGGCTCTCAACTGCTTTGTTTGAAGTAGATTTGATTTGATTCAAAGCTGCAGACCGAACTACATGCTAGAGCACGTCTTGTCTCTCAGCCAGGCCACCACGTTATCAAAAACAGCCTCAAGAGCAAGATCACGTGCCCCTTTTGAACATTGGTAGCACCCCCTAGTTTTAGACTCACGAGCCGCCACTGCTAGCGTGTAATCAACAGCTGATTTTTCTTCTGAAACTCTACGACCCATTCCTCAAGCAGCGTCAACAAGCTCAGGCACACTAAGCACTAGGCACACTAAGCACAGACACCCCGGTAAAAGCAGCCCTGGAAGAAGCCGCAAAGCGAAGAAAAAGTACCGTTAAGGGTACTGCTAAAAGAAAATTAGCATTGAAAAAGGTCAGAATTCAAAAGCAGAATAAGCCGAAAAGAGGCAAACGGGTGAAGAAAAGAAAAGTTACCAACTTCGAATCTTCAGATGATGAGCCAGAAAATTATTGTTTGGTGTGCCTGGAGCGCTTTAACAACTCCCAACCACGAGAAGTGTGGATTCTGTGGGCCTTTGCCACCTTTGGGCTCATAAAAAATGTACCCGAGATGTGAAACTAGTCTACATTTGTCACAATTGTGACTCGGGAGATGAGGGGCTGGTGGACGACTGAACAATTTCTTTTTGAGACTTATTTGGGTTTTCTTTGCTGTTCGACTGATTTAAATACCTTTTTCGTAGCGCCACTCAGGTCTCTGTTCGGAAGTTATTGCAACATCATGCATACCTTGTAGGCCTTCAGGTGCTTTTTTCTTGTGTTTGCATTTGTGCCAATGTGACGCATTTTCAGGACTGAATAAAGTTTTGAGTGATACAATCTACTCCAGCGGTTCCCAACCTTTGTTTCTTCATTACCCACTTTTGATGTGACTGACCCTCAATTACCAACAACACAGATGTTTTAAACCAGGGCTTTTCAACCTTTTTCGGTCAGGCCCAGTAAAACAGAGGTGGGCAAACTGGACAACTTTTCTGACTGCCCAGATTAGGGCCGCACTTAATGGAGGAGCAAAAAAAATAAAGGTCTACTCGTTTTCAGATGTCCTGTACTGTACACCAGTAAAAATATCAGTCACCTCTGTTTTACACTAAATCAAAATTCAGCTGCAAAAACCGATGTTATGCGAAAAAGTAAGTTTTCCTCGTTGGGAGTGAAATTCCGGAACATTTTTTTAACCGGGACAGGACGGTGTTATTTTTCAAGAAGTGTTCAATTCCCCAGAAGTGTTCAATTCCCCACCTGAAAACCCTAAATTCCCCACCGGTGGGTAATTCCCCATCGGTTGGGAAGCCATGGCCCACTCACTTTTCCCTAAAACTTGGGTTAAATTGAGCAAAGGATGACATTGAAACAAATAAACCAGTCGTTGAGTGAGCACAGAAGTTGTTACAACTTTCCCTGATGGGTGTTACAACCTACCCAGGCATGGGGCAAGATGTAACATTTTTTTCTTCAACTTTTGACGACTGTCGCAGCAAATTGCCACAACATATTGATATGAGGTTGAGGCTAAAATATCCCCCAAAGCTTCTAGTTTCAGATGGCAAACTTTGGTATACATGCCATGTAACCAAAAAGAACTGCGTGCAAAAAGATTAAAAATGTTCCAACTCTCGCCGGTCTCCCCTACTGGTACGATGCAATTTTTTCGCACGTTTTCGATTTCTGTGTAGGCTTACCGGTATAAAGCGTAGGAATTATTGTAGTCGAAGAGATTCGATATATTATGGAAAAATCATATTCATCAAAAGCATTCTTGAAAAAGGTCCCCCACCCCTGTATCTGCCCCCTGACCCACTTCGTAACAGTTGGAACAGAGATTGCAGCACCGGACAAACAATAGGTAACTGTTGCTGCAGAGCAGCTGCGTTTTCATTAAAATCTCTCGGAACATCATTTATGATGCAATAAATAAGTTTCAATGAGACAATGCAAAATGAAATGCTAGACTGCCGGTGCAGCATTGGTACCAAAATTGCAAATTTGCAATCGTTCAATCTACAGTAGGCCTATAACAAAAAATCAAAAGTAGGCTAAACTTCGTTTTGAGAGATTTGAATCAATAAAATTAAAGCACTCGAATAGTGAACTCAAACTCGATCGTTTTTTTCCGAGTTCGAGTTCAAAAAATTTTATTTTTCGAGTTCGGCAAAAACGATCGAGTTCAAGCGAGTTCGAGTTCGCAGCCCTGGCAACAATTGGCGCATGGGATTAAAATGAAAGGTTCAGGCCCCAAGCAGTTTAATGTTGATCCTGAGTTAGCCAAGATATCCGCCTTCTCATTTCCTTGGATGCCGGTGTGGCCCGGCGTCCAGACAAAAGTGACGTCATTGTCTTTACCCAATATATTCAGGTTTTTGATGCACGTTAATACTGTGTTAGATTTCACAATATTAATTTGGATTGCCAGATTTGCTGCTTGGCTATCCACTAAAATTATAATTTTTTCATTTACAATTTTATCCGCAATCAGTTTCTTTGCTACTTCAGCTATAGCGAAAACTTCTGCTTGGAAGACAGTATTATATCTTCCCAGATGGAAAAAAATTTGATCTGTTTGAGAGCCTGATGCGTATTCTACGTAAAAACTAGCACTGGCTCTTCCATTTAACTTGGATCCGTCAGAGTAGCATCTGATTACGCTTGAGTCTTAAA
Organism: Trididemnum miniatum; assembly: GCA_964006365.1. Classification (NCBI taxonomy): domain Eukaryota; kingdom Metazoa; phylum Chordata; class Ascidiacea; order Aplousobranchia; family Didemnidae; genus Trididemnum; species Trididemnum miniatum. The sequence goes on along the minus strand of OZ023251.1, from coordinate 11,115,462 downwards.
CATTCTCATACTGCACTGCGTTCTTGTGTTCCATAACTAGGTTTTTGTACTGTTTTCCAAATACAGTACCTTTGTTTTAGTTATTAGGTCTGCTGGCATACTCAGCAAAAGCAAGTTTTACTTAGCTTCATTGCATACGCCTACATGACTTATGGTTTTTCTTGTTGAACCAATTGTCTTGGCAGGCCAAAAGCTCACACGGGATAACCGGTATGATCCTTTTAGTGCCTCTGATAGTATGAATTCATCAACTGGCATGATATTTAGTAGCACCTCTAAAGCTTCTGTGGGGGCGCTGGGAAATGCTGAAGAAATCATAAGACACGCTTGTCTTTGCACTCTTGATAGTTTTTTTGCTAGATATTTTTTATTTAGTCCACCAACCCAGGATGTACACGCGTATGTAATGACAGATCGTATCACCGCAGTGTACAGTATAATATATCCATCGCATGCTAGTTGGATTTATCCCCCACGTTCTGCCCACTATTTGTCTGCATTGTAATAACGCAGCAGTCGCCTTCGTGGTATGTGAGGTTTCCAAGTAGAAGAAGGTGGGGTTATTTCGGACATGGGGCTAGTTCGGACCACCCACTTCCGGTTTTATTTTTGCGGCATCATGTGACCTATAGTAGTCACCGCAATCTTCTCTTTCAATCGCCATATTGGTTAGGTAGCAAAATCAAGTAGTTTTTTGTTGAACTTCATATTAACGATTTTTAACAAAAAAGTAAAATCAGATGAGACGAAATCGTAAGGTTTTGTGCTAGCGTGGCAGCAGTTTAAGCTAAAGTCTAGCATTGATACTAGTCAGGCATAAATAAAAAACACGCAGACAAGATGAATTTAAAAAATGAAGTTGTGTAGGATGAGTTTGCCATTTGCTAGTTGGGGTGAGCGTGGGGTTAATTCGGATATACATAACAAACCACTCGAAATAGCACGTGAAGATATTGTTTTCAAATTTGAAAATAAATTTAAATCAAATATAAAAATAATTTTAACACGAGAAGATGTTGCTTTCAAATTGCCAGTGCCACAAATTACTGGGTCTTCTCGACGCCCATTTTTACGCTTTTTAACTTGAATTTTGAACAATAGAACATTTAATTTTACCAAACTATTGAGATCATGCATAGTCTCGTTCTTTCATTCGGTTAATTTCGTTTGAATTCTTTGTTGTAAACTTTTGAAAATTGTGTATGTGAATTTAACTGAACCGAGCTGTTCTTTCTATTAGCGGAAATTAATGCAGAGCGCTTTTTCATCGCAATAAATTCGCCTTCTTTTTGATGTCCGAGACTACCCCACTGCTTGTCCGGACCTACTCCACTATTGGGGCAAGTTCGGACGTACTAGACCACCTTGCATTTTTGTGAGTAATGGCCTAATGCTTGGGGCTATTGCACTCACGAACAATTTCATATTAAAGTCAAAGAGCTATCTACAAATTTGTACAAAGAGTTCGTAATTCCACGTTTTTAATCTTGCTCTAGAGTCACAAAAGTAAATTTTGTCCGAAATAACCCCTCCTTCCTCTAAGCTTATTTTTAAGGGTTACACCTAGTAGTGTTGTTTCTTTGGAAATTTCTAGCTGGCGTCCGTTTGAACGCAAGGTTCCAAAATCCGGCTTTCTGTTGTTAGTAAACAGAACTATTTCAGTCTTCTTACTGCTGAATTGAAGCACTTGGTTATGAGCCCAATCACTTGCAATATTTAGCGCTTTTTGAGCCCTACCTTTGATCCACAGCATGTTAATGTTAATGACCAATGTTGCTACGTCATCGGCATTGGCTTGTACATGAAAACCTCTGTTGCGTAGCGGGGCTGCGAACTCGAACTTGAACTCAAAAGAACTCGATTATTTTGCCGAACTCGAACTTGAACTCGAAAAAATATTTTTTCTGAACTCGAACTTGCATGAAACTGTTCGAGTTCATCAGAAAGATATTTAAATTGTTGAAAAGAAATAAAAGATTACTACGAAATATAGTTTGTTGTTCAAGCAATCACAATTCGTGTAAATTGAAGTTACGATTTTACCAAAAGAAAAGCTGCATATCGTTTATTTGTTCATGCCATTGGGACCTATATTTTTATCTTTTTAATTGCTTGAGCACCGGCGGTGAAAAAGTTGTCGCGATTTTGGATATTCATCTGCTTGAACTCGAACATGAACTCGAAAAAGCTTATTTTTGTCGAACTCGAATTTGAACTCGTAAAAATTAAATTGGAGAACTTGACCTTGAACTCAGACTTGCTAAAATAGATTGAACTCGAACCCGAATAAAATTCGATCGAGTTCGCAGCCCTGTTGCGTAGGTCTACCTAGTCCTACAAGGAGTTTAATACACAGTTCCATTGGAAAGGGGACAAAATACCTCCTTGGGGATTCCCCTTTACTACTTCTCTTTTAATTTTCTCACCATTTAGCTCTACTTGAACTGTGCGGTGTCTCAGTAAATTCTCAAGCCAATGGACGAGAAAAGGCGAGACTTTCAATTGTCGCAGAGCATCGGCAATGCCTCTATGTGTGATATTATCAAAAGCACCAACAATATCCAGAAATATTCCTAGTGCTGTTCTTTTCTTTGCTAAGCTTAGTTCTATGCGTCGCACAAATTCGTGCAGTGCAGTTTCGATTGAAACTCCTGTTCTGAATCCATACTGGAATGAAGAAAACCTTGCTTGCAAATTAGAATTTATATTAGAATGATGAAGTAATAACCTCTGTAATCCTTTAAGTTGAAAGGAAGTTAAAGTGATTATCCGGAAAGGCTTAACTTCATCATAGTTTTCTTCGCCGGGTTTAGGGATGAAGATACCAGTCCCTTCTTTCCATACTTTTGGCACATAGCTGTACTTCAAGCACATCTGGAAAATGGTTTGGTATATGTTTCTAATACTATTCCAGCCTTTTTGTGGAAGCACCGGGTAAATACCGTCTAGTCCCGGCGTCTTAGATGGCAAAAATTTGTTTATAGCTCTTTCCAGTGGCGTACATTTGTGGAAATTATTGGGGATGATGAATCATTGCAGCATTAACTAAACGTCAAGACCGTGTCAACTCCTAGGGGGATCCGCCCCCCACCGCTGTTCTTCCTTGCACGTTTTATCGTGTCAAAAGTTTTGAGACTATCAACATGAACTTCTTCAACTATTATAGACTAAACAACATTTGCAAAATAACATGCCGGTACAGAAAATAAGCTGAACGTTTTCGGACAAATCGACAGTCTTTCATTACAGCATGATCCGAAATAAAAGTTAACGCATGGCAAACTAAGATAAGCGAAAAGCAAAACAGCAAGGGTACGAGTCGTGCGCTTATTGTTTTGCTTTTCACTTGAATTAGTTTGTCTTGGGCGCGTTAGCTTTCCATTTTCGCTCATGTTCTGATGATGAAGGACGGCAGCGAGGCCGAGTGGTTGTCGGCAGCGTGGCCGTTTTTACGACGGCCACAATCGCAAGGTTGATAGTTTAACTCCCACCCAAGCCTCGTTGTTGCATTTTTGAATAAGATGCTTCATGGCAATTATCTCTGCTGGGAGGAATTTAACAACAAGCAACTTGAAGAAGTTAGAAGTAAAATTCAAGCAAAAAAATCGAAAACAAGGGCAACTTCTAAGCGAGTCTGGAACTCTGAATTCGTCCTAGCATAGCGTCTCCGTCGCTTTCTCGTGAACATCATCATCATCATCAAGGACGGTCGAGTTGTTGGAAAACGCTCAGCATATTTTCTGCATGTCATTTTCTAATTAAAAAAGTTGTATGTTCTGAACTTATTATCTGTTGCTACAATATAGATATTAAAGATCTCCTCTCTCCCAAAGTTATATTAGGCTACTACGAGATGACAGCAAAGATAAAGCTAATATGCTGATAGCTGCTACGAAAAGTGATGAATCAAGTAATATTGATTAATTAAAATGGTCATTAATTGTGACGAAACTTTTACTCCACAAAAAGCAAATGACTGGAAACGTAATAACCTAATTTATTGCTAGATAGTAAAATAGTCGGAAGTCAATTTTGCTAAATCATCCCCCCCAATATCGAAAAATGATCAATTTTGTTAAATCATTCCCCCTCCCAATATCAAAAAATGGTCAATTTTGCTAAAGCATCCCCCCAATGCTCAACATAGATTTGCACCCTTGCCAACCGTCACCTGACATTGAATGTTTTATAGCAATCGCGTAACAATTTCTTCCAATATTGGAGGTGATAAATGGATTATCATCCCCCCTCGAAAAATATTGGAAGGGATGCATCCCCCCTTACCCCCCTCCCCCCCGGATCCCTTGGCTCTCTTCATCTTTTTAAGTGAACAGATAGAGTTAACAATTTCGTCGTGCGTTGGTAACACTGCTGTGCAGAGGTGGACAAAGTAGTCAAAAAATCTACTTAAGTAAAAGTATTGCTACTTACTCAAAAATGGCGTTCAAGTAAAAGTAGAAGTATGGCGAAGCATTTCTACTTAAGTAAAAGTAGGAAAGTAGTCAAAATTAATTCTACTCAAGTAAAGTAGAAAGTAGTTTCGGGTTTCACGTGTTTGTTTATTATTTGAAGATTTGCAGTTGTAATGCTTACAATCAGTGTTCAAGTAAAGCAAGGGTATTCATAAAATCGAATTTTTGTTGTTTGCCTTCAATACAGAGACTGTAATTACAAATTAACAGACTTCAGTTTCACGTCCTATCCGAACATGTTTTCGAGAAGCAAAGTTGCCAAATAATTAAGCAAAAAAACAAAAAAAACTTCAATTGGTGGTCAAATCACTAAAAAGGAATGGCTAGGTATCTACTTCTACTTGGCATAAAAATTATTACTACTCAAGTAGCGTTACTCCAAAAGAATTTTACTTGAAGTAAAAGTAGAAGTTTCAAAAATGAAAAATACTTAAGTAAGTCGCTTGTTACTGAAAATACTACTTGAGTAGTCTACTTAAGTAAAACTACTTTGTTACTGACCACCTCTGCTGCTGTGTTTTCATTTGGTTCTTCTGCTGCTTTACTATAGTTTACCTCTCGACTTCCCGGTGCTAGGGTGTCTAGGAGGCAATTCATAGTCTCAACAGAAGATTCGGTGAATTCACCATTAGGTCTTAAAACGTTGCTTGCTTGCGCCGTTTCGTTTCAACGCATAATTTTAGCCAGCCGAGCGGTTGCACAGTGACTATTCATCGATTTCGCAAAAAGACGCCAAGAATCTTTCTTGGCTTTTCTAACGGCATTTTTAAAAATCAATTATGGGCCTGCTTAAAAGCTTCCCAATCGGTTTGAAGTTTTGATTTGATGGCTTTACGTTGGGCTCTACAGGTTAGCTCTGTATTCCACCACATATTGTCAGTCTTACCACGGATCTTACGCTGAGAGCAAGATACTTTGTAAGATTTTATTATCTGTGATTGAGCAGTTGATGCCAGTTTTTCTATATCATCTACTGACGATATGCTAACTGGTGTACTATTCAAATCATAAAGAACAAATTAGGGAGCGCCCAGGTTACCAAGTTTGGTAGGCTTTCGTTCAAGATAGACTCTTCTGCATCGATTCCGTGATAATGATACGTCACTTAAATCCTCGAAGCGAGAATATCTTGCCTTCCCACGATGCACAATTAGAGTTACAGTCAGTGCATGAAGCAACGCAGTTGCGAAAGTAACGGGACGTAAGCAGTGGCGTACGCAGGGGGGGCTCCTATGCGCGCGCCCCCCCCCTTTGGAAAAATCAGAAACTGAACTAATTTATGAAGATCATTTGTCAAGAGCATCATATTTGCAACCATCAAATAAAACTCCAAAAGTAGGCTATGCAACAGGGTGAATTTCCCCATCCAGAGGAAATTTTGTATTTGCAAGGGGAAATTCTATTTTAGGGTTTGTGTACGAATTACGAATATTTTAAGCTTCTTATACCGCAGTTGCGTCCAATCCTTTGTTTATTAATTTTTTGCGAAAAACTATTAATGCAGTCGTTCATATCCAAGATCATTCACTAGTCACTAGATTTAGGCTACGTTTACATGAGACTTCATTTCGCCCGAAACGAAAAAAACACATTTCGGTAAGGTCTGCAAACAATGGATGACTTGTGTTCACACGAGCGCACCGAAATGAAATCTTTTTTTTTCCGATTTTCATTTCTGTCTTCAGGACAGAAATGAAAATTCGTTTCGGGGGTGTGTAAAGCGTGTGAACGCAAGCGACATGGAAGTAATCCGAAAGGAAAGTATGTCAGCAATATAAAGACTATTACTAGTTATCATGATGCAGTAATGTGTGTAGGCTAGTAAGAAGGAGGTGACGTAGGCTATCTACATTATGCTGTGGCGTAACTATTAGGCAAGTTCATAGTCTAGTGTAAGCTATTAAAAGCTTATTGGGATTGCGCTTCACACCTAGCTGTTCATCACTTTTGCTGGCTGCTTGAGGGTAGACTACAAGTGCACTGTCTGTAGTAGTTTATTGGTAAGGGTTTAGGGAAACCTTGGTTGGAGCGTGTGCAAATGAAGCGCTATAGATTTTCAACGTCAGGTGTTTAGTGACTAGTACTGTCACCTTGAGTTGATAGTCAGGCAACAGGTTAATTCACTCTCGTTAAGCAACTGGTTACCAGCATGTTATGAAATGATAAACTCAGCAAGCATATTCATGATTTCCTCTTCTTGCTTGCGAAGTTTTAAAAACAATTTCACCATTAATTGCGCGTGTAATTGATGCAAAGCCAAATAAGCTAACATCATGCACGGTACAAGCTCTAGCAATTCTACGTCTAATCAAAACTGAAAATGATGACATCATAATCAAAACTGAAATGATGACATCATGGAAGCAGACCGCAGTATTTATAGTTCCGTTGCTTTCGGGGTGAAATGAAACACAAGGAAAAATCCCGCGCAAACCGGTTCAAACCAGTATTTTCATTTCGCCTTGTTTTCATTCCGGGCCTCATGTAAACGTAGCCTTAGTCAAACACAGATTTTGCGCTTTTTGTGTAACAAAAATTATTTTTAATGGCAATATAACATTTGCTATTCTTCTTAAAAAACTTATTTTAATCAAATTAACAAGAAATAAATTGCCAGATTTAACTTAGCGCTTGACCTTTAAAATGAAGAGAACAATCACTGATTTTTTTTTGTCTGCAACCTAAAAAAAAGACAGCCCAACCTGCTCAGTCTTCGACAGCTGCCCAACCCGCTCAATCTTCGACAGTTGCAACGCAGCAACCAACAACATCAACCAGTGCTGCACCAGTGGAACCAACCCATATTGAGAATGACAGCCCGAGTTATGACGTTGGTGCTGTCGAGTGGTCGAAGATGTCTGACATGGAAAAAGTGTGCTTTCTTACGAAGCCGTGGTGTCCGCCTACAGGTTTTCAATGGCCATACACCGAACGCAAAGACCGGGGCAATATTAGACAAAGATATCTTGGTCCTCAACATTTTGCCGGAAAATACGACATGTTTTCGTACTCCTTGTCCAAAAAGGGGATTTTTTGCCGTCCCTGCGCCATTTTTGCGCCCGACGAAGTTGGAGGAGTGAGGCTTAACCGCATGGTGAAAACCCCATTACAAAAATATGACCATTTGACTGGAAGTAATGGGTATTTGACAGAGCATCTCTCAAAGAAGTTTCATGAAGATAGCTTGTCGAAGGCGAATGCTTTTGTAGCCCTTGTTCAAAGCAATGCAGGAGATGTTGAACAACAAGCAAATATAGGAGCTGCAAAGAAACCTGAAAAGAACCGAAGGGCACTTGAACGCATCGTTTCTTCAATCGAGTTTTTGGGGCGATTGGGCCTTGCTTTGCGAGGACATCGTGACTCTGGTGACTTACTGATGCCTCAATCAAATTCATCAGAGATAGATTACACGCAAGGAAATTTTCGAGCAACTTTGCAATTCATGGCATCTTGCAACGATAAAGTTATTTACGAGCATATTAGCACCGCTGGGAGAAATTCCACCTACATCTCACCCAGGATACAAAACGATCTTTTAGAAGCTATTGGTGTATTTTTTCAAAAGCGTATTGTCCACGAAGTTAAAGAAGCACGATTTTTTTCCCTGCTTGCTGATGAAACGACGGACGTATCGATTAAAGAGCAATTGACTATTTGTCTCAGATACGTGAGAGATGACAGTATCTGCGAGCGCTTTTTTGCATTTCGGGAAGCTACCGATTTGACTGGAGGAGGGCTAGCGGCACAGCTTTTAGCAACATTGACGGATGCCGGTATACCTGTTACCGGCATGGTAGGTCAGGGTTACGATGGAGCTGCAGCCATGTCTGGCCACAAAAGTGGCGTACAAAAGCACATCCGTGAAAGATGTCCCGCAGCAATGTACGTGCATTGCATATCACATTGCTTGAATCTTTGCTTGATGAAGGCAGGTCAGGTGACCGGCATAAAAAAGCAGTTACCCTGATGCATGAAATTGCCGTATTCTACCAGGATTCGAACAAGCGGACCAAAAATCTTCAAGAAGCCATCGAACAGAAATGTAAGGAGTCCGGAAGAAGTCGTCTAAAGAATCACTGCGCTACTCGATGGGTTGAAAAACAAGAGGCAGTGCGTGTCTTCAAACAACTTTTGCCAGCTCTTTGGATGTCTTTAGATGACATTGCGTCATGGCCTGGTAATGCAAGCGGTAAAGCATCGTTGTTTACTTCATCTCTAAACGGTGAATTTGCTGTGGCTCTTCACATTCTCACGTCAGTTTTGGAAGTCACCAAACCCCTTTCTGTACGATTACAAGAAGTGGCTCAAGATATTCACCACGCATGCGAGAGTGTTCGTGACTGCATTACCACATTACAACAAATGCGCACTGACGAGACGTTCAAGAAGATTTTCGAAGCAGCAGAGGAGCAGCACGGAGAAAGAATAGAGATGTCAAGAATAAACGCTCGTCAAACCAACCGTGAAAACCATCCGGCTCAAAACGCTGAGGAATACTATCGACGATCGATGTACTTTCCGTACTTAGACGTCTGCTTGGAGCAACTGCGCGAAAGATTTACCTCGCAGTCTGTGATTGCATATGCCCTAAGTAGCTTGCTGCCTTCGTTCGTTAGTGAAGCCGATGCGAGAAGCCTCAGAGCCTCCGTTCAGGCGTACGATTGTTTTATTGAAGGAGGGAGTGATGGCTTCGAGGCTGAATTAATGCGGTGGCAAGCTTACTGGGCACGTCAACCTGCCGAACAACGTTCAGGGAAGGTCCTTGATGCTCTCAAAGTAGCAAGAAAATTAAAGGTGTATCCCATAATAGAAACTCTGCTTCACATCTTCGCAACACTGCCTGTCACAACCGCATCTGGTGAACGATCATTCAGTGCCCTCAAACTGATCAAGACCTATTTGCGGTCAAGAATGAAGGAAGATCGTCTCTACTCCTTGGCGCATTTATATATAAACAGAGACATTAATCTCGACCATGACCAAGTCATCGATCAATTTGCGAAAAGCAATCGACGGTTAAATTTAAAATAACTTGGTTTCTTTTCTTGATTGAGTGACTTCGTTCTTATGATGGCTATCTCCTTTCTGAAACTGCTATCGATTCGTCTTAGGCTTGTATTCTTTTCTTTTTGCGGTACAAATTAGTTTTCTATTTTATTTTCGTTTTTGCAGCACCGACCTAGCTTAACAAATTCCAGACAAACCTGGTTTCAGAACGCCTTAAAAACATGTACATGAGAGCGTAGTTTTATACTATTTTCAGGGACAAGTCTTCCAAATCTTGAGTAGGATAAGAGTAGGTTTGACACTAATTCAAAAAATAGGAATTCCTAATTATCGCGTCGCTCGCGCCCCCCCCTTAAAAAAATTCTGCGTACGCCACTGGACGTAAGACTTAAAGACTAGGAGTATAGATGACAAGAAAGCATCGCAAAAAATAGCAATGCAGGGAACAGAGTAGCAATCCACGACCGGTTTCGCTCTTATTTTGAGCTTGTCAGCGACATGGCCTAGCGGTACCGCGCGCAGGTAACAGATCCTACGTGACGAGTTCGATTCGCGGCTGGAGCCGATTGCAATTGACATATTTAATGGGTGGCTGCTGACTCGAAGAGCGCAAGCTCATTTCGCAGTCTCCCTCAATTACCGTTGAATTTCAGTTCAATATAATTTGAAAATAACCTCAGTTATTATTATTAAATAACCTCGTCAGGTGAATATAGCCGGAAAATGGTGCAAAATTGGCACCGAAGTGAAGGGGTTTGAGAAAAAGTAAAAGATCGAGAATAACAAGTAATACAGCTCACCGTTTCCAGCGAACCGCATCAGTTGTTCGTTCCTGCATTGCTATTTTTTGCAATGCTTCTTGTCATCTACAGTATACTCCTAGTCTTTAAGTCTTCTCAATTTGTTATTTTGATGATGACGAAACAATGGATTCAATTTCGATGACAATCACAATTCCAAATTACCTGATGGGCATCATTTCGCTTACGTTGGCAACTGATGTATTTAAACAATCTTTCCTTTTTCTCTGTGAAACCTACTGTTTCCACTTTAAACTTTCCGAACGAACAACTAATGCGGTTCGCTGGAAACGGTGAGCTGTATTGCTTGTTATTCTCGATCTTTTACTTTTTCTCAAACCCCTTCACTTCGGTGCCATTTTTGCACCATTTTCCGGCTATATTCACCTGACGAGCTCAAAATAAGAGCGAAACCGGTCGTGGATTGCTACTCTGTTCCCTGCATTGCTATTTTTTGCGATGCTTTCTTGTCATCTATACTCCTAGTCTTTAAGTCTTATGTCCCGTTACTTTCGCAACTGCGTTGCTTCATGCACTGACTGTAACTCTAATTGTGCATCGTGGGAAGGCAAGATATTCTCGCTTCGAGGATTTAAGTGACGTATCATTATCACGGAATCGATGCAGAAGAGTCTATCTTGAACGAAAGCCTACCAAACTTGGTAACCTGGGCGCTCCCTAATTTGTTCTTTATAATTAATACAAAAGTAACCGAAGTTAGCCTACCAAAGTGGTCATTGGGCAGTCCACACTCTGATATTCAAATCATGTAACCTGTGATCAAGTTCGTTCGCATACTTATTCCAGCAAGTACGTCTAACGTTCCTGATCATTCTTGTTCGTTTGGTGCCACTTTGAACTCTAAACCTAATATACATGTGATGTGAAAAGGGTGGCACATCACTGACATGCCAGTTACTTATACAGTTCTCTGCATTTCGATTTATTAGAGTCAGATCTAGCACTTCTTTTCTTTTTCTCGTTCTAAAAGTGAGCTTATTCCCCACATTACAGAAGTGCATGTTTGCACTAGCACAAGACATAAGCAAATCCATACCTCTTGTATTGACGTTGAAGTAGCCCCACACCGTGTAATGTGTGTTTGCATCAGCTTCTGTAACGGTAGGAATTTTATCTCTGTCACTGAATGAAAGCAGCTCTTTCAGAATTACTGGTGGAGCTGGTTCTTTCAAAGCCATGTAAGCCGATACAAAGACAAAGCTATCTTCTTCTCGCCTTACATTTTTAACTCTCACTGCCACCACATCTTTGTCAGAAAACTGTGGTATGAGAGAGCATGTCGTATCAGAAGTGACATAAATACATGCTCGGGGACGTTTATGTTTTTTATTACCTTAAAAAAGTTTCTATTCCCTGAGTTTACTTCTGATTGTGCCTCCATAGGTCCAGGGTTTCTGAATTAGGACTATACCAGAACGAATGTCTTTTATTACTTCACATAAGTTATATTTAGCAGCCTTGCATCTGTGAAGATTAATCTGCCAGCATTCAAACCCATTCGACTTGGTTTTTCGTGCTGGGATTTGATTTTGATTAATTGAAGCGTTTGTCGTAGATGTATTACTTATGCACGGTATGAATTTTGAAAATAAAACAATTTTACTATCAGTCTACTTCAGTTGGAATTGGTTGCCTTCGAACCCTGATCAGGATTCCCAGGCTTCTCAGCTCCTTCCGAAGCAGCTCTGACGTTCTCGACTGAGTACTGGAAGACTCCTTCGACCTTTTCGTTGATGCAGAGTTGCAGGCAGTTTCAAGATTAGTAAGGTTCAAACCCTCCAACTCCTTTAGCAACCTCTTTCGCTGCTTCCGCTTTTGATCTTTTTCATAATTTTTCCTCGATGCCACTCAAACGTGCTACCAACATCCGGAGACATTGATGGATTCTGAGTGAGCGAGCGGTATTCGACTTTTCAATCGACAATGCCGCTGAAACTGTTGCCTTTTGATTTGCCAGAGGCTTCTCCTCCAAGAGAAGAGAAGTCCAGGCTGAAGGCAATTTTTTCGCACTCGTTTCCACCTTAACTCCTGCAGGAGTAGAGGCTTTGACTAGCTGAGTTCTCCCACTGCAGCTGAACAGTTTAGGAACTGTTCACTGCGACAGTGGTTCTTTTCTTGTTAGGGAAACAAGCCGTACTGTTTTCTTTTTTCGTTTATTTTCCATTCATAAAGTTTTGGTTTTTCTTTATAGCTGAGAAAACCTAAAGACCAGATTTAAAAAAAAAATTGTTATTAGGCCACGTCAAGTCCCATAGCTGGACCCAGGCAAACATTCTGTGCAGTGGCCTCAGGAATGCTCAACCAATACAATTGCAGGCTCCCTCCCAGTCGCCAATTGGAACTACAATTGCATGGAGATTTCCACAAGCTGACGGAGGCAGCCCCCCAATTGGCTAGATCAGGGGCGGGCCTCTGAGCTATCTTGCGGCCGCGGTACGGAGCGCGTTTTAGACCGGTACCTTCTACAACTATGACATTCCATCGCAGTCCTCTGAAATCCAGTAACGCAATCTTAACTTGTCCCATATAAACAATTTTTGGTGCTTACCACCCGCATCCTCGCTGATGCCAAATCTGCATTATCCACTCCCTCCTCCGCAGCTCGACTTCTCATCTGCTAGAAAAAGAATCCGAAATGCTTCAAGGAGCGAATTCAACTGGTAAGGCCGTTGCTAAGACTAAACTGGCAAACATATAAGTAAAAATGCCAAAGCCTCTTTAGCCAACATTGCAATGTCGTTTCCACCGGACACCACGAGAGGCGAGGTTGGTCTTATGTCCAATTTCGAACCTCTTCGATAACAATAAGTCATATGCCTTAAACACGCACAATCGAGAATGTGCAAACAAAATTCATCATATTTAGCGAAGCACTCAGACTTAGGGTCTAAAAATTTAAACAAAATTTGCCAATAAATTATTCAAAAAGCTCTAACATAGCCATTGCAGCATGCAAATTTTCAATTTTTTTTCGAAGGAGCATGCCCCCGGACCCTCCTAGAGCCATTTTTGTTTCTCAATCAACTTCAAATTAGTTTTGCCGAAAAAAAATACGCTTGAAAAAAATGTGGAAATCATGGCCCCTCCTCGCTAAGTCACTCTGCGGACGTGATGACTTTTTTTTATTTTGCTCTTCACTTGAATTTGAGTGAAAAATTGGACATCTGCGGACTTGCGGCCCTTGGCTTCAAAATATTTTCATATGCGGCTCTTCGTGTGAACAGGGGTGCAAATCTTTGTTGAGCATTGGTAGGGATGATTCTGCAAAATTGATTATTTCTTGCCATTTTTCGAGATTAGGGGGGATGATTTAGCAAATATGACACCCCCGCGCGGTTGCCCCAATTTTTGCCCACCACAGTGAAGTGTAATGGAGTGACGACCAAAAAAAAAGGTCATCACTTCCCAGATGACCAATTTTCTGCCCAAAATGTAGTGAAGACCAAAGAAAGGTCATCTAGTTCGCTGATGTGGGGCGTGAAAATATTGGGGGGGGATGCAGCCAAATGATTGGGGGGATACATCCCCCCTAGATTTGCACCCATGCGTGTGAACATAATTGCCCACCCCTGAATTAGTAGATTAATTGCGACACAATTTTTTTGCTAGGCTATAAATACAAAGCTCTGATTTGACAGGTAACTTATTGAACAAATAGGCAATTGAACAATTCGTCGGAAAAGTGGCCGGGTGGTTTGGAGTGTCGTTTTTACGACGGCCATGATCGCAAGGTAGATGGTTCAACTCCCACCCAAGCCTCGTTGTTGCGTCCTTGGATAAGATGCTTCACGACAATTATCTCTGCTCGGTGGAATCTAACAAGCAGCAAATTGAAGAAGTCAGAAGCAAAAATTCAAGCGAAAAACTTGGAAACAAAGGGCAACTCTTAGGCGAGTCTGGATTCGTTATATGCATAGCGCTTCCGTCGCTTTCTCGTGACAGGAGGATAAAAATGAAGAAATCAGAAGTCCTCAAATATGATCAAACCAAGCTTTTTGTTTCATTTGGTTGACACTAAAATATTGCACGCCTTAAACGTTACATTTTTTGTTCTACGCTACTGTAATGCAAGTAAGTTGTAGTGCGTCTTCAAAGTAATTATGGCCACAACCAACAGAGTCGTTGGAAGTCTCCATTCATTCACTTTGTAGGCCACCGAGTGGGTAAGGAATGCGAACGTCGATGAAGTTAGGGCCCGCCAACTCCACATTCGCTTTAATTTCTCTTTTTAAGTGCAAACTATACCCGGCTCATTTGCAACTACGCTGACTTTTGCGAGTCTACCCAAGTATATTCCGGTCGTCATAAAGCTGCTTCGGTTATTTTATTACTCATTGTCGCTCTTTCCGGCTGTGCGAGAATGGACCTTTATGATACAGCGGCTTTTACTTGAGTAGAGCCACTACTTTGTAGTCTGCTGAGGGCATATTAGTTACCCGAGCACATTTTTAGCACTGTATCGTAGGTAATTAGACAAAGGAGCGAGCAAAGTAGACTAATTTATATCTGACAGGGGGCTGGACCCCGTTTAGTTACGGGCCTGACGTATTCAGAAATTTCCTCAGGATGGGCGCCCCAAACTTTCGTACTGAACAAGCAGTTTCTTTCGGTGTGTGGCAAAATCAGAGCAAAGTTGAAGCAGAATAAAAATCAATGATTGCTCTAAGGGGGTCCAGGGGCATGCTCCCCGGGAAAATGTTTGAAAATTTACCGGTAATTGTAATTTACGACATGTAATTGTTATTATAAGTTATAGTGCTTTTTCAACAACCTTTTGATGAAATTTTTTTTTTAATTTATTGCCTCTAATTTTGAGTCTAATGCAACAATATTGTGGGGTCTCTACAAATGCCTCCCCGACCGGGGAGAACGAACTTTGTAGATGTCTCGATACGGCACTGCCCACCACGCTACTAAAAACATGCTGAAAATATAACAATTTATTTGCAATGTCTTAATCGACTTAGGCCTTGGCTCCAGTAGAGTATTTAGGGGGGGCATTGGGCCGTGCCCCCCTTTTTCATTCCGCCTTGCGCCACAGTCAGACCATATATCAGAAGTTTTTTTGCCTCTGCAAGACTAGAATTGCTACTGCGCACTGATTAATACGGGAAGAAAATCGCCCACTTTTTTTCTTGTTACTTTTCTGCAAGTGTGCAACTGATGACATATACAAATGAGCAGTATGCACGGTAGATGGCTTGACGGCACACTTTTCAGGGGCAGTGCGCAAATGCACTCTTTTTAAGTAAATAGAATGTAACAACGATTGATCATATGTTGAGTTCGGTTTTCTGATAAATTGGGGGCAGTACGTTCAACTCAACGACAACACAATACGGCAAGTTACCGACAAAGCGGCATATGTCGTAGGCCTAAGCTACAACCTATATTTATGTCCAAGAATATTATTAAATTGATCATGAAACAAATTATTCACCTCCCTCCGTATTTCTGGCAATTTGGTCATGCTCAGGCTAAACATATTTTCAACGGAGATACCACAGTATAATAACTTTTTTAAATCTGCACCTTGGAAAGAGGGGACTGGTCCCCCTAATCCCCTCCCCTGGCTGCGTCGGTGATTGCAGTTACGAAAAGCGTTGGCCCTGGCCGGTGTTCATGGATGGTAAGGTGAGAACAACAGCAGCTGCTGTAGTAGATAAAATAAATAGGCTAAATAAACAAATAAATTACTGAGGTTATTTTCAAATTATTGTGAAGGGAAAAGCTTACAGTAACTGAGGGAGAGTGCGAAAGAAGCTTGCGCTCTTTGAGTCATCTGCCGCCCGGTACATTAATGTCCATAGGCGCACGTAGGGGAGCTGTGGTGCCATGCCCCCCTCCTTGGCCCTGTAATAAAGTGCTAAAACCTAACTTTCAGTCTATAATTTTTCAAACTAGTAATGGTTGCAGCTTCCTTTCACTTAATTATTTTAACCAAGCTTCCGCTTTTAGACATAAGCTGCGAAAATTTTTTTGCACTGTTTATATCGATAACTTCAAAAAAGACGATAATCGATAACTTCAAAAAAGCCCTGGGCGATACCGATAATCAATAAATTTCAATTTCTTAAAGCGATATCGATAATCGATAAATTATTGCCGATAAATTTTTTCGATAAATGTTGCAGTGAATTTTTAATGTGTTTGACAAAGTTTTTTTTGTAAGTCGAATAGCAAAAGTGTTTTTTCTAGATTATTCAAGAAAAAAGAGCAGTTCACGGACTCTGCCGTGAATTTAAGCCAAACAAAGAAATAATTTTTAAAAATTGTAACAAGTCTTAATGGACACCGTGAGTTTTTTCCATAGCTCCAACTCACTAACCTTGAAGTTTAAACACTGCTCGCATAAAAAATCGTTTATCGCGAGAATTTATCGGCGATAACAAAAAATATTACAAAAGCGATAACGGTAATCAATAAATCAAAATTATTTTGAGCGATAACGATAATCGATAAAAAGTTATCCCCGATAACTATCGCCGATAAATTATCGCGATAAATGCCCATCTCTGCCGCTAGGCCACGTATGCTATAGCCTACTGTAGTTAGCGATGAGTTTTTGTGGTATGTAGGCCTATAGGCGACATACTATAATTGTGGTATAGCTTCCGTTCTTCACTTACGAAAGTATGAATCGCCTAGCGCAACCGCGTCATAAGTGACAACATTGAAGTTAAAATGCGACTAAGTGTTTCACCCTCCCCCCACATTGAAATTTCCTGCCTACGCCACTGTTTATGCAGATGTATTACTGTAGAAATAAACGCGTAATGTAGGGTGCTCCCCGCTTCCGCCACCTATGGTTGTACCACGGACCGGTGAAAGAACAATCATTGAAGCTGCTGAAATTGTGCAAATATAAAAACAGTAGAACTTTTTTCACGTTTTCCTCTCTTGCTTGACAGAGAGCCTTTTAAATTGGCACACGCAATCAAGCTCTCTAGCTCTTTGTACTAAATACAAATACCAAAGAATTACCAGCGCTAATCCACTTAAAGATAATACGGACTTTATAAAGCGACGAACATTCAACGACAAGACTTGCTGAAATAACAGTATTAGGCCTATTAATAAATGAAATAACAGTATTATTAATAAATGTCCCGCGAAAATGTTTGCATCCGTATAGTTGTGATGATGCCTTTTACTATCGTTTAAGCACCGCCACTAATTTCAAAAATAAGCCCTCCGTGGTTAGTTGGTCAGTTGGGTCACAAGCTGCTATTTTGAGTTGGAAATTAATGCATCTGCTTTTTTGTTACAGCATGCTTTTGCTACTTAAATATGTTAGGCCTACGATGTTGGTTCGTTTTTGTTGATGTTTTTTTTAATTTCTGTGTGTTAATGTGATGCTACCGGTCATGCAGCCATGTCCAGTCAGTTTCGACTGGCATGCTTCAACGCCAATCCGTTTTGCTGCATGTTCCGTTTTCCGTGCCAGTATTCTTTCATTTTACTGTTCCAGTGTATTTTAATGCTTTTGGCGTACGGGAATAAAAGTTGAATTGATTGATTGATAAATAGCACACAACTGAAGCATTCAACAATTACTCTGTCTGTTATGCTGCATCGGTTGGTGAAAGGCGTGATTGTTTTTTTTTTTTTCGTTTATTATTATTATTATTATTTTTTTTTTTTGTTCAATGAGCAAGTGTCATCATCGTAGATAGCATTAGGCCTACTTTTCAAGTCCAGTATTTCAAACAAATTCAGGCTGATGCTGTAAAAACGCTGCTTAACACTGATCTTATCACAAAAATTTTTGCCTCCCCCCCTGCAAAAATTTCTGCGTAGGCCCATGTATGCAGACAAGTGTTACCTTTCAGCTTTTACATCACGTGGTTAAGCTTCACCAATCAAAATGAAATACTGGCTTCCTCACTGAAGCGTTACCGTTTGTTTATAGATTTTACACTTGGAATGTATGGTTTTTGACAGCTTACGGTATTCGACTATTCGTTTATGAGCTGTTTTTAGGCTCCGTGTGAACACTGAGCTAGGTTTCTGTCTCCATCGCTAATAATTTCCTGCACTGGTAAGCTTATTGGTGAAAGTTTTTATTTCTAACACAAAATGACAAGCAGTTTTGCGATTTAAGCTAGTTATAGATACCGATGATGAATTAGACTAGACTAAGTTTTGCACTAGACTTAGGCCTATACCTGTATACTCAGATACAGTTATGGGTAGTTTGCTGAGGTACCGGTAGGCTTAGTTTATTGTTATTTGAATTCAATTTGTGGGCTGGGATTTCCTGCTCAACGCATTCGTGCATTTCTCATAGGCTGTAAGTTGTGCTAGGTTATTGACAGGTGTAGCAGAATGACAGAGAGCCCACTGTACAACTAGGCTGCTAGGCTTATAGGTATTGGTAAGTCATTTTTGCTAAACTACCGTAAGTCTTTGTAGCCTAGGCTAAATTTAGTTGGCATCAGTATTTATGGTAACTTACAGATTAATACTGTAATTTTTACTTTTTGCAAACACAGAATCTTAGGGTAGCAATATCACTGTTGATAGTCATGTAATTCCACTTCTGAATTGTAATGAATTGGCCTAAAAAAATTTGGATGGTGGAAGATGGTAAGGAAAGTGTTAAAAGCTGGACATTGGAGTTTGTTGCATAAGGATGAACAACCCATACGAAGATATTGTGTTTTGGTAGGGATTGCCATATTTTTGACATGGCAAATTGTGGAAAAACTGTCTGAAACAGTAATCTATCCTTCGCATAATTTAATAAGATTATGTTGTTTGTGGTTTAGATGGTGCAACTTTTTTACTCTAGCAATAAACTTGGTTGATAAATTGATTGCAAGATGTCACTGCAATGTGCATAGAGTACCAGAGGTCACTCTTCATCTTTTGTCATTTTTAGGCGGAGCATGTGCCACAGCTGTAGCCATGCTTGTTTTTCATCATAAATCAGTGAAACTTGATTATCAAAAGACCTATTTGAAAATCTGTGCTCTTCACATTTTTTGTGTTGTTTGTGCTACCGGTATTGCATATGCCTTTGCAATTAGCCCAAGCTTGGTGCAAGAATAACAGTGTCATTGTTAAATGTGAAAGAGAATCAAGTAATTGTATTATGTTACACTATTAATCATACAGTTTTGAGTGTTTTTAATGACTTTTATATTTTACTGAAGTCAGTGCACCATTATGCAATCATTTTCCAGAAAAATTACAAAAACAATAACAAAGCTTAAGAGTTATTAGTCAAAAGTATATTTTAAATTCAAATTTATTGATTTCGACCAGCCGTTAGCTCAGTTGCAAAGTGCACGCTATCGGTGCAGGAGGTCTGGGGTTCGATTCCTGGGCTGGTCAAATCGGCACAGTGTCGCCAACAACTCGCCACCGTTGCGATGTTTCGTCGGAGCTGTGTAGCCCAGGCGCTAAGTCGCGGAGATGGGCCCCACAACTCGTTACACGCTTCGGCGTATTACGGCGAGTATAATGAAGATTTGATTTGATTTGATTTATTGATTTCTCTCCCTGATGATACCGGTAATTATTATAAAAAATTAACGTTAAGTGAAATATCATAGTACATATTTTTATTTCAGTACTAATTGTCTATCTGGTTGCAGCTATCACCTGGTGTAAATATGTGAACAGTGAGCACATTATGTTTTCTAGTTGCTTATAATAAAACAAACATGTGTAAAAAAAATGTAAAAACAGTTAATTTTTCTTAATGCCTTGAAAACTTGTTTTGCTAGGAAAAAAAATCTTCCATTTGGTGTAAATGACTATTGTTACCAGCACTTGAAATAAGTAGGTCTGCATAATGTAGCCTACTTGAATTCAGTGCCTTTTTTTGCAGTAAGTACTGTGAAATGCTTACCTGTAAAAAATTGATCGATGTATCTATCAACATGTTCATATCGAATTCACAGGCCCTGCAGTTTATTGAGATTAGTGTAACTAAATATATATTTTTGCCTCTCATTGAAGCAAAGTGAAGTTATTGTGCATCATCTTTTTGACTGCCTATTTGTGTTTTCGTAATAGTGAATAGCAAAAGTTCTTCGAAGTTATTGATAGGCCTATAAATAGTATGTTGTGTAGTTGCGTTAATTTTTTAAGGTTGCAAAACGTTATTGTGTTTCCATGTTTTGTCACTATGCAAGTGTTGTTTCTCTATGTTGGTGAGTAATTTTAAAATTGCCGATTTCCTTTAAGTAATTCTGTTTGTCAAAGTAAATGCTTTTTCTGCAAGAACGTGCATATTGATAAAAATTTATTTTTTCATAAGCTGTATTTGCAGCGTATTTTCAGTCCGGTTGTTATGATGTTCAATTCACACTAGACCGCAAAACAGCTCTTTTAAAACCTGTGTTTGCATCTCATTCTGTATCAATAATATATTCAGTTTTTTGATGAATTTGCTTGCCTTTTTTGCTTACATTGTGGCTTATTGACAGATGTAACTGCATTTTCCAATTGCAGCCCACAAATTTTTTAAACTATCTTTGCCAAAGCTGCTTGTTTGCAATTTTATTCAGTGATCTTGCGAATTTTTAGTTCAATTTGTTTTAGTGAACTCAGAAATTATTATTTTTCAGATAAGGCAATTTCTTCCAAGGATGCAGACAAAATGAGCTCTTATGAAATAACTTATCCCGAACAATATGAAGATTATGACCATACAATGAAGAAAACTGACATTTGCACTAAGATGAAATATGTATGTATGTGTCTTGCAAAGTCACACCTATTGAGTTTGTCGTGAGATAGGCTCAATCAATCAGTTTGCATCATCATTCTCGCAAAAATATTAGCACAGGCGAGCTAGCTGTTCAATGTAGACAAAGAAATCTGTGGGAAATGTGTTCATGTACTTTTTGTATTTACAAAAATGGTATTTAACTTTCAAGTAGGATTAAGTTAATTGTTTTGTAGACCAAGGTTTTGTTCTAGTACGAATTTACTAACCTTTTTACTAGAAAGATGGCATGCATAATCATTATGCATACTTTTCAATCACTTTCGAAGAGAAGACATACAACTTGGATTTGCAATTGAATAATGGTTTACTGCGATCCAACTTTGGCGTAACCACGTTTACTGATCTTGGAGAACTTCGTGAAGCAGAACCGTCAATGCAAGTAGGTTGATTGTGTCCTTTTTACCATACCTATGTCTTTTTTATTTTCTTCTGTTGTCTTGGTTTGTCTGTTGAAAATAAGCTTTCTAACCAAACATGTCCATACAGTTCCATTTTTATTGAAGCTTTGGTGCTGATGTTTCAGCTTGTATTCATGATATGATGCCGTGTACTGGACACAAAAGTCAGTTTTTTGATTGATTTTTTTAGTACCGGTGCTCTTTGAATCAATCCTGCACAAAAAATTATCTTGAAGTGTGTCATCTGTTGACACAAGTTTTAAGAAGTTGAATCTTTGCCGTCACTCCAAACCACTGCGCCAATTGTTGATTAAAGTTTAAACCTCGTTTTCTGTTTTTAGTCAAAAGTTTGTTGATTATTTTTATGTAGTTGGAATCCCTTTTGCATGCTTAATACCTAAAATAATACGAATTACTAATATATTTTGCTATTATCAACATAGAACTTTGCAATCTAACGTTGTACTGTAAGGAAATTCACGATATATACAATTATAGTACTAAAGCGAAATTACAAAAAGTTCTCCAGATGATCGAGTTTTAGGCCATATTGTTAATATGCACTTGAAAATTTGCAATGCAAATATTAATGGGAAGGGCTATTAACGACCTCGTTTTCAGGAAGTTGAACTTTGTTACTACAAGGGTACGGTTCGAGGAATTGAAGGCAGCAAAGTTAGGGCTTCAACTTGCAAAGGATTAAAGTAAGCGGTTTAGTTACTTCGGTTGCTACTTTTATTTCAAGTCGAGCTTCTGATAAGGCTTTAGCTTCAAGAGTTTTCCAAAATACGGTGATTTTACTAATACTGCATCAAAATACCATATTGAGTTCTATTCTCTACTTCAGCATTACTAATAATTTATTAACCCATGATATTTTTTCTAAATAACTCAGTAACAAACTTAATTTCAACTTCGTTTTTGAGTGATTTTGAATTTGCAAACTAGATGTAGGCTGTAGTTCAATACTGAATTTTATGAAGAATGAAACCTTGTGTGTTTATCATTTTTCACACTTATAAAATCTCTGTTTGATTGACACTTCAGTTTTCAAAAGCTACGCACACGCTGCAGTGTGGTAAATTTTTGTTTAAAAATGTTATCCATTCAGTGTGGAAAAAAATTTTTAACTGTAGCTCTATGGTGATGCATCAAATCAAAATCAAATCTTCTTTATACCCGCTATATTACGCCGAAGCGCGTAACGAGTGGCATCTTTGCGGTTTAGCGCCTGGCAATACAGCCCCAAGAAACGTCGTAACGGTGGCGAGCCGGTGGCAGCAATGTGCCGATTTGACCGGTCTGGGAATGGAATCCCAACGTTTATCATTTTGTTGTTTCTTTTCTTTTCTCGTGCTGTCCAATTACACTTAATGTTATTTTTGTATATTATGCTTGCGTTGACGGTACGAAAATAAAAAACATTAACTAACTACCTAACCCCTGCACCGATAGCGTGCGCTTAACAACTGAGCTAACCGGCCAGTTATGTTGATGCATATTTACACTAAAACTGAATAAGTCTGTCACAGAGGCGTCATTGATATTCCAAACGACCATTTCATGATCGCACCAATATTACCTGACGGTGATACCAACTCGAAAATGATTGCACACATGGTTTATCGACCACACCGAAACAACACAGGTTATGGTAATGATACAATGGGATCTGTTGTGTACGCACTTGCTCGTTCGTCAGGTATGAGCTTTTATAAGTCAGGACGTTAAAATTGAGAGTGCCCGACTATTTGGCGTGGGTCAACTTAGCGTGGCAGACTACTTGTTCAGACACTTAACCCTGGCCACTAATCCCTAACTGTAAATCTTACCTTAGCCTTAAAAATCAAACTCGAACCGTATATGTCTAAACGCCGATTTGTGCCACGCCGAAAAACCCAGACTCGAAACTTTATGCATAGAAAATAATAATATCGGTTAGCAACTTGGTTGCGCAGTAGTTTAGCGCATATTAGGTTTACAAGTTTCCTATTATTATAAGCTTACAGCGACTGTGCTAAGTTTGTGTGAAAATGGTAATAATTGGAAGAAGCATTTAACTAACAACTGATTGCTTTTAACAAAAACATTAAGGTCTGCCATCAAATGATTTCTGATTAAGGATTACGCCCGAGCTAAGTTTTAGTTTCTTGATATCGGGTGACTGTTAGCTTTATCGAAAAGCCCCTTCGCAGCTTCCTTGCTTCGCATTATTTTGCGTTCGTGTTTTACGAGAGGCCAAAAAGAACTTGTTGTGGTTGGAGAATTTTAAGATGAGGTCGAGTTGTTCATCTATCGTGGTCATCTGAAGCAGTTAGTGCTGTTAACGAATGTCGTGTGGGCGCTGAGATCCCCGCGAGGTTACCAATGTTATGTACAATGGTTTACTTATTGCGCTTGGGTTTGAATTGTTTATTTTTGATTGTTTTGGTTGGTACAAGAAAAAAAATGTTATGGTGCTGCGTTCGAAAATAAAATTTTAAAATGGAAGAAGGAATTTTTTTTTTGCAGTAAATTATTGTGAAACTGCATTTTCAGTTCTAAGTCATATTTTTGAGTATTTTGCGCATCAAAATTTAAATTTTTGTTCAAAGCTCAGATGAGGTTGTATGTGATATCTTTTAAAGCTTTTTTTCAGACGTCACTGACCGTGCCGAGAATGTAAATTATAGAAATGTGGGAAGCGATAAAAAGTTTTTGGAACTAATGATTGTAGCTGACTATGCTTTGGTAAGAATTTAATGCTTTTTTTTGGCTTATTAATTATGTAAAAGGCAGGATTTTCTCAGTTATTTTTTTCTCAGTCTCAGTCATTTTTTGTTCATTTTGTGCGTTTCATTTTTGTTCGTTCATTTTTTGTCATTTTTGTTCGTTTCTTTAGCGCAGAGCGCTTATTTATGAGTGTCTTAGGGCATCTTATGTTTAGCCGTAAATTTTATTGAATCAGCTCAGCGCTGTACTGTTTTGACTTATTTTGATTGCCGAACACAAATGCTGTGAGATAACAAAAAAATCACCGCCTCTGAAAATTGGTGGGGGTAGTAGCTTGCCTACCAGTCATAAATAAGATTATTAGTATTTTTGTATTTACTTGCACATTAACATCCTCCTATTACGAGAAAGCGATCGATGCGTTATACAAGCTCGCTTAGGAGTTGTCAGCCATCTGTCTACCACACCAAGATGGGGGAATCCCACTGAGTGCCCTTTCCAACGGCACAACAAGTAAACTTGCCGGCTTGTTTTCCATACGGTCCCTTTATTGCTGAGCGTCAAGCAGGGAAGCTGTGAATACCAATTTTAAAGTCGTTGATTTGATCCGACTCGGGATCAAACCCAAGTACACAGCTTCAGAGGCGGACGCTCTTACCACTCGGCCATCTGAGCTATCAGAGTGACCACATACCGTCTCATAAGCAACGCTAAGCAACAGAGACTGATCAGACCAAAAAAGTACAAAAATGATGTGTGTACTGCGCAAGTAATTGTGCTGAGAGTGCGAACTTCTTACGAAAAGGTCAAGACTCAGTGAATCGTGGAATTAATTTTTCGGAGGATCCTATGCTTTTTTGCAGATCCGACTTTGATTTTAGCAACAGCCTTTTTTGCAGAACTCAATTTACTGGGTGGCCCAAAGCTATTGCCCCCCCCCCCTCCCCCGTAATCCGACTCTGCTTGTTTGACATACGCGTGGTATTTTGCAAATGTGAAGAACTTACATTAAACAACTTTATTCTAGAGCAGTGGTTTTAAACTTTCTGGTGGGGAGGAACCCCAATGAAACATTCCAGAGATTCGAGGAACCTCTGTGCATTTCTTTAACTCAATAATTTATTGAACCCAGCTTTAAATTGTAAACCTGCGAAACTTCTGGACTTTACTGGCGGAACCCCGGTTAAAAGCCACTGATGTGGAAAAAGAGCTCAAATTTTTAGGTTTCATGACTTTTACCACTTTGAAATGTTTTTTTAGTGTAAGCGATTCGGAGATGCCGATTTGCTGATCAACTACATAAAGGAAGTGGTGAACTATGTGGATTCATTTTTTGAAGAATTGGATGTGAGAGTGGTGCTGGACCACGTTGAATTGTGGAAAAATGAAGACAGAGCTACGATAACAAGCAATGCTTTCACGGTATTGGATGTCTTTGGACAGATAAGTTTAAAATTATGTAGCTAGAAATCTTGCTAATATCAAATACTAATGCCTGTCAGAAATACGTGAACATTTTTGTACCTGCATTGGTTATAAAAAACTTTGTTTGCTGAAGTGTTCGAAACCGTCGACGTTTTGTCGCGGCAGTTTCGTTGCGCTCGTTTCGACGGCACACATTCTATCGTACGCTTTTTTGTGTTCAGATGTTTCTCGGTTGTAAACGTTTCGCAGTCGGGTCAAATAGATTTTGAATAAGCATCACGGGTAAAATCTGCGGTTTGCTAATGGTATGGCATTTATCGCAGCTTACAGGGACGAATCCAGAAATTTGGGGGGGGGGCGATGAGGTTCGAAAAAAAAAACTGCTTATTTTAAAGTTTTGTGGGTTTGGAAGTATCAGAGTAATTATATTATTATGTATAACTTTAGGTTTAGGAAGTCGCTTTAACCCCTTACTTAGTCCCTTTTGGTTTGTCAATGTGCTGGCTGGCTGTAGTGATCATGTTCTAGCAATAAAGCAAGGGCTTGCTATCCCAACCTCTGATAAGATAGCACTTTTTTACTCTTCAACCTAGCTGGTAGTCAAAAAATATCAACAGCAAATCTTCATTATGTTCGCGATACTACGCCGAAGCATGTGACGAGTGGTGGCCCATCACCGCGAATTGGCGCTAGGCTAACGCAGTTTGGAAGAAGCGGTGGTGAACTGCTGGCGACACTGGGTCCGATTTGACCAGGCCAGGAATTGAACCTCAAGCCTTCCGTGCTGATAGTGATATCCTTAATTACTACGCCAATGTGCCGGTTAGATATTGACATATGTGGCTTTAATTTGTAGACGTTAAGCAATTTCGCGAAATATCGAAGGGAACGCTTTCTCCACGATTCTCGATCTTCTGCTTGGGTTAATTCTGACGTTGTACAGCTGCTTTCTGGCGTCAATTTTGCCGGCAAGACAATAGGAGTATCCACTGTAGGAAGAGTTTGTGGCGCTGGTGCTGTTGGACTTAACAAGGTAAGCAGCTTTTTCTGGCTACTTAAAATCGCTTTTGAGCAGGCCCGGTAGAAATATCGTAAGATTGAAACAATTGACTGTTGTTGCCATTTTCGAAGCCAGTTTTGACTGCCCTCACCACTTTCGCATTCATTTTTCAAATAATGGGCAGCGACATGGCCTAGCTTTACCACGTCCAGATTGAAAATTCTACGCGACGGGTTCGATTCAAGGCTGGAGCCGATCGCATTTGACGTATATGCCGATACCGGGTGGCTGCTGACTCGGAAAAGCGCAAGCTCACTTCGCAGTTTTCCTCCATTACTGTTGAATTTTTCAATATAATTTGAAAACAATCTCAGTTATTATTAGCAGGCACTGACTGGTTAGATCGAATGTGAGATAAGAACTTCTTTAATCGGTTGTCACAGTTAAAATTTGGTCGAACATTTTACAAAATTTTGCTTTGTCTTACCGCAAAACGATTACGTCTATTGGATAACGTGTTGTAATGTGCACTGTGTTGAAACTATCTTAAGTGGCACAACATGTGAAGTTGTAGAATGCTTGTTTTTATGAAGGATTTATCGGGTGCTTTTTATACATCGTCTACTATTGCCCATGAATTGGGACACAACTTTGGAATGAGACACGACTCAAGTGAATGTGTTTGCCCGAGAGGTGTTGAATGTATTATGGCTAAAAGCGCCAGGTACGTTGCTTTTAAACTAACCTTTTTACTGATCGCGATGTAAGGGTACCGACAAAATATTGATGACAAAATGGTGCTAAGTCGAAATTGTGCTGTTTAAAGCATTTTTTACCACACCATTTGGTCTACATTTTGGCGTAGACGTTTAAGGTAACCTTCAGTATGAAAAAAATAGTTACCGTATCGCCAGCTTTTGTCAACCAAAAGCAAACAATCTTTTAATTGTCTTGCCAAGCCTAAACTTTGGCGGGAAGTTTTTTACTTGATTATTGTTGTGTGAAGTTATGTCTCCAAAATTAAAACGTCTCGTTTGCTGTGTTATTTAGGTTCACTAATACTTTAGGCTGGTCTAGCTGTAGTAAACAGTTTATGAAGACGGTATTTCATGATGGCTTTGGTTCTTGCTTGAACAATGTGCCGCAATCAATTGTTGGTAATCCAACGTGTAGAAATGATATTGTTGAGTTTGGCGAGCAGTGCGATTGTGGCCTGCCTAAATCTTGTAAAAGGTTAGTTAAGTTGATGTTTGTTCTGCAGTTTTGTTTTTCGACGTAGCTGTTATGAAGAAAATAACTTTGGCTGTATTGCAAAATCAAATCTTCATTCTCCTCGCCGTATTAGGTCGAAACGTGTAGCGAGTGGCGAGGTCCATCTCTGCGGCTTGGCTCCTGGGAAACACAGCTCCGAAGAAACTTTGCAGCGGGGGAGAGCCGTTGGCAATACGGTGTCCGGTTTGTATTGTCTGGGATTCGAACCCCAGACCTCCTGCATCGATAGCGATGTCTTAACCGCTGAGCTAATATCTTCGTAGCATATTTATTCTGTTTTTGAAATTTTGTGGATGCTTGTTTATTGTGACCTTGATAACTAAATGGTTGTGACATTTCGGTTTCAATTTTTGGTTGCATATTCGACTGAATCAATGTTATTTTGTGCAATATGACGTGCTGAAAACTCTTGAGCGAGCTCGTTATTACGCCACCGCAGCTTTTTTCAAGATAAGAGGATAAATATACAGCTAAACAAGATAGAGATAGTCTACGCAGGCACAGTGCAAGAACAAAAGTTTCTCATTGGGTGTGTGGCCAGCGGAAAATTCAGGGGAGCAAATTATACAGGCCAATGATTCCTTATGGTATTTTTTAAGACTGTTTAAACATACTTCGGAATAGTGATTATGAAAAAGGCGTACAGTACTCCGGTGACCTTCTAAGCCGCTATTCACGATCACCACTCGCAGCATGTAGAGATTTGTGTGTGTTTTTTTTTTTTGTATTTTGTTGCATATTTATCCTCCTATTACGAGAAAGCGATCAAAGCGCTATAACGAGCTCGCTTAGGAGTTAGCAGCCACATGTTTACCACTTCAAGACGGGAAGTCTCGCTAAGTGCCTTTCCCAACGGCACAGCAAGTAAACTTGCCGTCTTCTCCGCACTACCTGTAATGCTAAGCGTCAAACAAAGAAGCTGTAAATCTTGGTTTGACCCGACTCGGGTCGCGGGATCAAACCCGTGTCAACAGCTCCAGAGGCAAACGCTCTATCCCTTCGGCCGTCTTAGCTGTCAAAGAATAGGCTCATGAATTGTATTCCAATGGTTTGTTATGTAGCTCATGCTGCGATCCTCTTCACTGCATGTTTCGCGAAGACATCGAGTGTGATATAGGAGAATGCTGTGAGAATTGTCGATATTTAAAAAGAGGAGTCACGTGTAGAGAAAAGCAGTCAGAATGTGATCTAGAAGAATATTGCAATGGGGTTTCCCCCTATGTGAGTTCAGTTGGAGTAAGTTGTAAGCTAGGGCAAGTGTTTTTGTGAATAGAAAAAGAAAAAATGCATTTCCGCGATAACACTAAGATTTATGTTGAATTGATGATGATATACAGAACATTTCTTAAAACGTTGCAAATTAGATCAGCAAACACGATGCCAATAATGGCTTTGTTACACACACTATGGGTAAAGTAATAAGCCTACTCAGTTGAGTGACAGAATGAAACATTTCACTCCATACTGTTCTCAGTTTTTTCAATGCTATGTTGTTATAGTGCCCTCCCGATACATATAAAGAAGACGGATCAAGCTGCAGGGACGAAGAGTCTTTTTGCAAAAGCGGAATCTGCGTCACGCATGATTTGCTATGTCAGGGCATATGGGGTTCCGGTGCGTAATGAAGAGACAGCCTTAAAGCGATTGCAGTGATTCAAATAATTTGATTAAAAAAAGTTTTAGTTTTTTTTTTTAAGCTGACCGCAGGTTTATCGATACTGTAAAAAAGTGGTTGTTTTTAGTGTATAGGTTATTTCCATTGGCTGCTATATGGTTTTTATGTGGTTTGAACTTTTAGATTGATTACTTTCACGTTTTTGTTTATTTTTTGTTATTATTGGTTTGTAAACCTGAATGATTTTTCAGGTGCTGTTAGTGCATCAAATGAATGTTATAATCAAATTAATGCATTTGGAAATGAGATTGGAAATTGTGGTATGTCAATTGAGGGAGATTACATTCCCTGTCAGAAGGAGTGAGTACTTTTTATGGCGATATTTAAGTTTTAATCATCAAATCGTTTTGTGCAAGGACAAGGCTTAAATTTTCATGAAGCAATTCTAAGTTTCCTCAAAATTAGCAGCAATTTTTCGAACCCCATTTTACGGACCATACTGCGCACCGGATTATAAGGCGCACTGTCAATAAACTGCTTTGATTGTTTTTCTCTTCATAAGACGCAACGGTTTTTGAGAAGTAGGCTATCGGTTTACCACATAAAGCACATTAAACAAAAAAAATCATTATTTTGATGGCAATAAGGCACTACTTCTCTGTACTTTAGGCGCACCGGCTTATAAAGCGCCGGATCAATTTTTGAGAAAGCAAAGGATTTAAAGTGCGCCATATGATTCGGAAAATGCAGTAACCTACGTAAAACGACGTAAATAACTTATAAGGTGAAACTTGCGGCATTGTCATAGACCTACCTAAATTTTGTCCTGTGGCTCAGAAAACAATTGTATGGTTCGTAGCAGAACATCGGGATAAAAAATAGAAAATCTCAGGAGTTAGCAGATTTTGAAAGATATCTTTAATGAACCGGATTAAAATTGGGTGCAAATCGTATCCTACTCTAACTTTTAAAAGTTTGAGATCTGAGACCTTTAATCATAGTGCTTTGCAGTTAGAGATCAGTAATTTTTTTTACTCATTTTTTTGGAATGCAATCTCCTCCATACGTGAATAGAACCCGTAACTACATGTTAGTGTGCTTTACTGAGCCATGGTTCTGACAATTTATTGCGTATCGATACCTTTATCTTTTTGCCGCAAGAAACAATAGATTTGACAAGTAGGACTAATTCATAGCCGAAGCGTTAATTGCCTTGTTTTTCCGATATATTTGTCCCTTTTTTCAACCGCTTAGCCTGTCCAACAGAATAACGAGAAGAACTTTATCTGAGAGGACAAATACGAAGCTAAGCTTAAGGAAGTAGAACGAAGCCACAATAAGTCTTAAAACTGGATGTTTCAACAACATCGATTCAGCTGTCATCATCTGCAGTGTATAAGCAAGGCAGTGCAAAAATGGAAGTACAAACTTTTAGTTTTGTTACTACCTTGCCGAAAATGCTTGTACTGTTGATGATGACAGCTGAATCTATGCTGTCGAAAGTCCAGTTCTAAGAACTGCTGTGGCGTTTTTTTCCCGTTAAGCTATTTTTGACCCATGGTTATTGTATGGCAAAGCCATGGTGCAAAAACCTAAATTTATTTTACGCATAAGGAAATGCAAAAACGACGGTTTAACTCACTACTAAAGATCTTGCTTTCGTTAGGGATGTGCAGTGTGGCAAGCTGCTATGCACTGGAGGACGCGACGAACCTGGCAATGGACTTATCAGCCAAGTGCGTAACCTTGAAGTTGATCACGTAAAATTTACGTGTAAGGCTATACTTCCCGCCTATTCAAACTCGGACAATAAAAATGTTGGTATGGTCCTATCTGGAACATCGTGTGACAAGGAAAAGGTAGGCTACTGTTGTATCTTATTAATGGTTATATGACCAAATAATTATTTTGTTGTTGCTATCCGTGACCTCTGGTATAGAACAATGTTGTGGTCTGTTTTTTATGTTTTATTTTGTTAGTAGCAATTCTTCATATGCCCAGGCTATTCTCATAATCGGTCTCTTTTGTTGTGGTCCCATTCATTGGCAGCCGTTTTCTTATTTATCAACATGCCCTATGTGCAAAAACATTTTATTTGAACTTAGTAATTTATTTCGCTTTTTTACTTGAAGATCTGCAGCAATGGTTCCTGTGTATTGGCTGCTCGAACTTGCTCAAGTAAATGCCACGGTAATGGGGTAAGTACTAAGTTGGCGAAAAATGTGTGCTTGAAATTTATCCTATCTCTAGCGTTTTAGCCAAGTTGGGACGGGAGATACACTTCTGAAATGCTGAAACGATTTAGCGAAGGTTTATGTTGTTGTAGTCAGTCTACTGAAAAACTTGTCACCCTCAAGTTCATCCTAGTTATGATAAAGACTTTTTAGATAAAAAAATTTTGCGTGGAAGGAGGTAAAACCGCTACACAACGCTTCGTCACGAACAGACAAATAAAACTAAGATTATTCAAACTATGTCGAGCTAAAAAATTCTGCGAAGTAAGCTTGTGCTCTTCGAGTCAGCAGCCCATGCCAAAAGGCTACCGCCGTGAATCGAACCGGTCACGTAGGATCTGTACGTGCGCGCGTTATCGTTTGGCCGTGTCGCTGCCGAAACACTTAGATGAGAAATCAACTTGCCACCCACGATCTTTGATAAGCCGTTTGGCTCTTGTTACTGTCTTTTTTTATGATGCACAATTGCATAGGTTTGCAACAACTTCGGACACTGCCACTGCAACGCTGGGTTTGCTCCTCCCTTTTGTAACGAAAGTGGAGAGGGTGGCAGCGTGGAAAATGGATTGCATGGAAGTAAGCTCTGAAATTTTATTGATGACACCTTACAATACTTTGGCGGACGCCGCCAAAGACTCCTAACAATGCTTCGGCGAACATACACTCTTACAGGCTTTTTGGTCATTTGAACGCTGCAAGCTTGCGCTGAACAGGGTTTGTATGCGTTGAGATGGCGGCGCCCAACATGATCCAAAAAAGTAGACAAATATGATGCCAAAAGGCGAAAAACGTCGGGCCTAGTAGTTTGAGCTGTTAGCTGTATTATTTTTGATGAAACGCTGACTCCCAAGTGCACCGTTTGCCAAAGTTTTGAAATGAAACGCTTAATTTCATTTACCAATGGAGAAATTTGAATAAAATATTTGACAGTAACCGGGATGATAAGAGCATACCAATGTTAATGACACGTGCATTACTCAGTATTTATTTTGACGGTAAACCCGATTTTTTTGGAAGGGTGTATTGTAAATCATTCGTTTGTTCATCACCATTCAAATATAGAAGCGTTGTCATAGACAAGTTTTGGAAGAAATAGCTACTAGAAAATGGAACCCCAAAAGATATTTTTCTGCACTGTATTTTACAGATTATAAGGCGCACTGTCAACAAAATGCTTTGATTGTTTTTTTTTTTTTTTTTTTCATACATAAACGCACCGGATTGTGAGACGCAAGGTTTTAGAGAAGTATCGGGTTATCGCATAAAGCTCATTAAGCCTTGAAGCATAGACGCCTTAAATAGAAGGACTGGCGGCTTGCAAACTCGGGTTTTTAACTTGGGTCCCAAAAAGTTATTTTGATGTTTCTCCTAGGTTTTTAAAGCTTTTGTTTTTATACCTTTTGACGTCGACGTCTATAGTTTATTCCAGGGAGTCAAACCGTTTAAAATATCGCTCCGGTTCAGGTTCAAGAAATTTAATTTTTAACGGTTCAGTTCCGGCTCAGGTTCGAGACTTTTCAAAAATTTGGGTTCGGTTCAGGTTCAATGATCTCAAATTTAAACGGTTCGGTTTCACCGAAAACAAGCGGTTTTTACCGGTTCGGGTTTGGTTCGACTCCCTGTGTTTCAGACTCATTAAATTTTGAAAAGCAGAAAGAATGTTACGCATTGCAGCGCACGTCTAGAGATTTTCATTAAAATTTTTTAAGAATCAGCTCTGGTTCAAACATTGTTACTAAATGATTTCCGTTCAGGTTTATGAACACAAAGTATTATAGGTTCGGATTCACCTGCACAAAATTTCAAAGGTTCGGGTTCGGTTCAGGTTCACAGATTTAGCGTATTAAAGGTTCGGGTGACCGGCCGTTAGCTCAGTTGCTAAGCGCACGCTATCGGTGCGGGAGGTCTGGGGTTCGATTCCCGGACCGGTCAAATCGGCACAGTGTCGCCAACGGCTCGCCACCGTTGCGACGTTTCTTCGGAGCTGTGTAGCCCTGGCGCTAAGCCGCGGAGATGGGCCCCGCCACTCGTTACACGCTTCGGCGTAATACCGCGAGTATAATGAAGATTTGATTTTTGATTTTGATTTGAAGGTTCGGGTTCGGTTCAGGTTCAATGTTCTCAAATTTTAACGATTCAGGTTCGGTTCGGGTTCACCAGAAAATAGCGGTTTTTGCCGATTCGGGTTCGGTTCGACTCCCTGATCTATTCACACACAATTTCTGAAAATTCGAGGTTGACTGGACTAGGGTAAGTGGCCCGAATCCCCATTTATTGACAAACACCCCCATAATTTGTGATCATTAGGTACCACAAATACAAATATATTTTGTATTGTATTTATTGATATATCATTGTAATGATCTATGAGGTCATAATTGCCAGTATTACGCAAACTCCATGGTTCGAAGTGTGAACCATTGCGGTGTTAAGGAGAATCGCCAGCAGTCCAGAGATATGTAATCGACGATTTTGCATCAAAATTCAATGTGGAATAGTAGTAGGTATAACACAAAATCAGTCAATAATGTTGCTTACAAATCATTTATTGTTAAATCGATTTCGGTTAATAAACCATCTTCAGTACCTTATTTAAATAGAATCAAAAAGCATTCATAGAATAGAATCAAAAAGTATTTGGTTTGTCGCAAATCTCGAGATTTCTATTTGAATAAGGTACTAAAGATGGTTTATTAACCGAAATCGATTTAACAATAAATGATTTGTAAGCAACATTATTGACTGATTTTGTATTATACCTACTATTCCACAAATTCCATGGTATTGTAGAAATGCGGCAATTCGCCTTTGTGCAGTTCCATTTTTCACTGCATTGCGGAATCCAATGAATTTTACAGACCTAACTTTGGCTGGTAATACCGCAGAAAACCCAGCCTGGCAACGAGTTGCATTTAGCGTCAATGCCATAGTACAAACGGTATTATTTATTGCTTGGTTTGTCGCAAATCGCGAGATTTGAAACATTTCCACTTACTGAATATTATTATCAACAGGTGGGTTAGCCGTGTTAGTCATAATTAAAATGGTAAACTGTTAAAAATGATGACACTCTTTGATCAACATTTATTTATTAATATAATAAATAAATGTTGGTTATTTATGCTAACTCTTGAAGTTAGTATAAATAACTTAACATTTATTTATTAAATATAACAGGGTAAATGGTAGGCCTTGAAGACTTACTAAATAAACGCTGTAAAAACCAATTCTACGACTAGTTTCGCGGTTTGACCGCTCATCAGGTAGACTCAGGTTCTGAACCCAGGACCTTGTGATTGAGAGTAAATTAATTATGTGATTGCAGAAAACCCAGCCTGGTAGACTCAGGTTCTGAACCCAGGACCTTGTGATTGAGAGTAAATTAGTAAATTAATTAATAGACTACGTGCACTATTAATAGACTAGTGCACGTAGTCAATTTATTAATAAATAAATTAATTGATAGACTACGTGCACTAGTCTATTAATTAATTTATTTATTAATAGACTACGTGCACAACCGCAACAAACCAGTGGCTGAATATTTCAATTTGGACAATCGTGACCTGGATAACCTCAAAGTTATGGTTTTAAAGTACTCAACATCTAACAGCAAACAGGACCGGTTAATACAAGAACAAAAATTCATTTTATGTTTGACTGTGTTAATTTAGGATTAAATAGACATCTAGTATTTATGGCAAACTATAGAAGTAATATTTTTTTATAGACCTAATCCATTACGTTTTCTATTTATCATTATTTATTCATAAGACTTCCCACTACTTACGTATTGTAACTGTCACCTTATCTTGAACTTTGCTGTATTTACATTTACGCCTATGACATCACAACGTTCATTTTTACTATAATCACCCCAGTTTCGTTTTTAATTTTAAATCACTATTTCTGGTTCCTCTTAACGGCAGCGAATGTTTTAGCTTTATCCTCTAGCAGTTGATAGTATGAGCTTCTAATTATTTTCTCTTGAGTGGAGTATAGAAACAAAGATTAGTTTATAGGATAGGCAGACAGGCAGAACTAATTAGTGATATTTCCGCCCTTCCATTTTTTATTTGCTGTGGTCGCCATCATTTCCTCGTTAAACAGGAAGATAGACTCTAATCTCTCACACTTCTACGAGGCTTACTGTTCCCTGCTTCTTCCAACCTACGAGATTAGTACTTTATTTTTGTTTTTAGTCCGCTTCATAGACGTTAGGCTTTTTTCAGCTTAGGTTTTTTACTTACTATCGTTAGTGCTGATTATATGTTTTGCAGCCACCTGATGAAGCCAGCGTTATACTGGCGAAAGTTCGTGTCTATTAATAAATGTTAGTCAAAGAGTGTCATCATTTTTAACAGTTTACCATGAATATTATTAGAAACTTTTCCATTTACTAGAAACATTAAGGAACATTTCCACTTACATCATGTTGCGGAGGCCCACTCAGTAAACACAGCTTGGCGCTGGTTTAGTGTGTGATCTACCGAAATTTGGGTTGGACAAGAGTGATAGGGAAAAACAGCTTGGGTGTCTGAGAAGGAGAGAGATACTTGGCAATTGAATTTGCACTAGGTTAGATCGTTTCAAACGAATATTTAAAATTCACTCGGTATGTGACTATGTGGCACATAATTGACGCTCTTCAGAATTTATTTATGTGTATAGGCCCCTATATTGGGCAGGGGCAATTGATTGACTTTAATTTTGCCAAATAAATAAATATAACTAAGGTTATTTTCAAATTATATTGATCTGAAAATTCAACAGTAATTGAGGGAGACTGCGAAGTGAGCTTGCGCTCTTCGAGTCAGCAGCCACCCGTTATATATGTCAAATGCGATCGGCTCCAGCCGTGAATCGAACCCGTCACGCAGGATCTGTCACCTGCGCGCGATACCGCTAGGCTATGTCGCTGACAAAGCCTCCTTTTACAGTTACACGGTAACCAGTACTTCGTGTTTTTAAAGTTTCCGCATTTATAACAGGCAATATCTTAATAATGTACTTTATTCTGAGCAGAAAAAGGAGTTTGTTATATAAAGTACTGCATAATTCAACCTGGTAGTGTGCTTTTAGTACGTTAGAGCCAAAAAGC
This sequence comes from Trididemnum miniatum, assembly GCA_964006365.1. NCBI lineage: Eukaryota > Metazoa > Chordata > Ascidiacea > Aplousobranchia > Didemnidae > Trididemnum > Trididemnum miniatum. The sequence continues at coordinate 11,078,661 of OZ023251.1, read as the reverse complement.
GTGATAAGTTTGAGTTAAATCTGAAAACTTAATAGAGAATGGAAAAAAATGTAGTAAAATTAAAACAACGTTCGTTTTCAAGTGACTTCATCATCGCTTTATGACGTCATCGACCTTGGTTTTTCTTGGTAAGGTAAGATTAAAGATGATTTAAAAATGAAGTTTTAATTTTACATTAGTTGCAGACGAATGGGTCATATACAATTATCCAAGTTTTGAGGGTAGGCGTAGCAGATAGTACCCCTCAATTTTTATGCTTTCTACGGGTCTTTTCGCTAAAGGATTTTTACAGCGAAAGTACTAGCTACTGACAAAGTTTTGAGCTGCCAAAGCACATCAAAAAATAAAGAAGATACGCACAGATAGCTTGAGAAAACTACGCTAAAATTGCATTTAAAGTGACGTCATTGCCTTTACTGTGACGTCATTACCCCTCAGTATCCATTTTGGAACATTCACGGATTGCGTAAGGTAAATGCCAAGTTTGACCTACACAACCATGCTAAAAATTTGGGACCCGAGTTGGCCCTGCCGCCAGTTCTATTCAAGAATAGGGGCCTGTGAGGCCCGCTTGGAACCAAATTCAGCGTTAGTATTTTATTTTAGATGTTGGAATGTCATGCCTCCTTATAGTCTCAAATGCTTTATTTTGTTTGTCCTGAACAAGCAATATTTGGTTCGTGATTTTTTTGTAATTTTTTTTTTTAGTTTTTAAACTCCATCCTTAAAAGTATAATTAATTATGGACCTGAGAGGCCCGGTGGTGTTATTTAGTCAAAAGAAAAGAAGTAACTACGTTGCTTTTTCGCATATACGTGTAGAGTATTTGATAGTTTGCAGCAAAAATGGCAAATAAAAATGTTTTTCGAGACTATGCAAGCTGAGCTTTATCCTCTACCTGACAGCCATGATGTTGAAGAGACTTCAGAAGATGGGAGTTACGATTATTAGAGACATCTTATATCATTTTCATGAAAGAACACTAATACTTACGCAATTTTAAAAAAATACTTGAATTGACCCAGAAACTCGAGAGATATTAGACTAGTCTTTTTGTTTCTTGCTTTTTGTTACGGTTGAATGATTTTAGATGGAATTTGGTTATTTGCAGCTGAAAACTCGACACTAAACTATACTGATGGACAAACTTACAGAAGAGCAGAATCTTGGACACCAAATAAATGTGATTGCAAGACCTTAATTTGTAAATTTAGAGAAAAGCTGGTCAAAATTCTTAATTTTAGTCCTGCGCTCCTCGCTCGTTTCTGGTTCAATCTCAGTGCACGATCATATATAAATAATTAAATACTGTACTGTTGATTTTTTGGCTTTAAGGTAGACAAGGAAGAACAAAAACGCAAAAAAGGTAATGATTTCACAAACATTTGCTTGTGACTTATTGACGATATGTTTGCAAAGCCCTTAAAATTTGGACCTGTAATTCTATGATAAAATACCCTAAATCACTCAAGCATGCGTAAAATTGAGAATGTTGACCAGCTTTCCTCTGAATTTACAAATTAAGGTCTTGTAATCACATTTACTTGGGTGTCCAAGGTTTTGGGTGAATTTAACTACTTTTTTATAAATTGCGCTAATATTAGTGTTCTTTCATGAAAATGATATAAATGGCTCTAATAATCGTAACTCCCAGTAAGCAAGCACAAGCATTTATTTTTTCTTAATTTAGATAGAAACGATGGTCAACTCCCCCTTATAACTTTCCAAAAGTAAAACGGATAAATTTTTTAAGTTCATTTTCGGATTCAGCGGAAAAAGCTGCTCTGAAAAAAGTCACGAAACAAAAGAAAACGGAAGAGAAGGATCTAGGTGTCCTAAAGTGTACCGGACTTCAAAGGAATTAGTGTTTTAGTCACAAAAAAATATACTGTAAGGGTTAAGTAAAAAATCTCGATGTTTTAATACCAACATAGCATAAAGCATTACTTCGTACGTACATAAGAGGCTCGGTCAATTTTTAAGAAAAAAAATGTTAAGTGTGTCTGATGGTCCGTAAAAAACGGTACCGGTAGTTGATATTTGGCTGCCCGTGGTCTAAATGATAAATCAGTTTTAATTTCAGCAATATATTATGGACCCGTTTCTACACCATATTTGGAAAGAGAGCAGCCTATTAGTAAGTAAAGTTCTAATTTTTTTTGAAAAATACACGGTGCGTTTTACTCACAATTAGCAGAATTGTTAATAGGTAATTTGCGTTACTCAGCTATTTTCATCTTGCTTGCTTTTGTACGAGATATTTACCCTGTCCACATGTCCAATTTTAGTGGGCTAAATTAAGAACCCTCGGGCTTTCTGCATCATAATTACATTTTTGATGTCACAATCACTTTTTCAATTATGGCGTCGAAAGATTAATTATGATGATGAACGCCTGTGGGTTTTTGGTCCACGGAAATTAGACATGCGGACAGATGAATAAGTACTACCCAAAGCAAGTTTTCCGCACTTGAAGTAAAATTATCAAATTTCGGTAAAAGGAAGTTGTAGTTCTGTAAGTCCTTGGCTCATAGCGAGAAAAAATTCGACAGCTCAGTGGCCGAGTGGTAAGAGCGTGTGCTTGTGGAGCTGTCAGTTCTGAATTGATTCCCACTCTGGTCAAACCAATGACTTTAAAAGTTGTATTCACTACTTAACGCTCAGCATTAGAGGGACGGTGTGGAGAACAAGCCGGCAAGTGCCGTTGGGGAAGGCACGAGCCGGGAACTCCATCTTGTAGTGGTATACAGTCGGCCGGCAACTTCTAAGCGAGCTCGTTGTAACGCTTTAATCGCTTTCTCCCTGATAGCAGATTAAATACAAAAAAAAATTGTATTCAGTTGCCGTTCAGTATATCTTGGCCTTATCTGCCGGTCTGGTTATCTTTCTACTTCTTATTCCTGGAGTGATGGTTTACTACAAAACAGCACAAGAAGAAAACGAACGGTTAGTATATACACGTTTTTACGACATGGATAAGGATCCAACTGGAGTAAGAGCCAAGAAGCTGAAAGTCGGTTAGCGGTGGTGTTCTACTATTATAAGGTGTGTTGCGGCAGTGGCGTAGTGAGGGAGGCACCAGGGTACTGCCCCTGCCATTTAAAAGAAGTTGATTACTTCCTTTAAAGATGTTTGTAATTCTTAGCCTATTGTGACTTGCCCCCCGCCCCCCTCAATTTTTTCTGGGTGCGTCCCTGTGTTAAGAAAGCCTGGTGTTGTGCGGGCTACCTTTGCACGCAATCAAAGAAGCCAGAGAGAGTAAAGCCAGCTTCAAAAGCAGGATAGTTCACCTTGGCTTGACGCGTCAGTGGTGCTAGCCGAATATTGCACTCTGGATCGCAACGGCATGAAATATGCGTGACATGCAGTGGCGTACGCAGAAATTGTATGGGGGTACGCGTTAAGTAACTGGCCCACATGAAGACAGTTCTATAGTGGTTTAGAGACCGGATTTGGCCCGAGAATCAGGGAAAATATGGAGAAAAAAGGCGTTTTTATTTTGAGTTCTTGAGCCACAGGTTTTTGAGCTCTGATCGTTTTTCTTCAGAAATAATCTGGTCCAAGACAATTTTTTTGAAAAGCAATAACGGCTTTTCATACGTTTGAGATGGCTTTAGTGGGCGTGTGCACAGAAATGTAGGCTAATTGACCTTAGCCTATAGCCATGTATCAAACTCTCAAGCAAAACTTCAACCATATATTTTTTATTTAGTGTCCGTCGTCAAAGTTTGGTGCCTCGTGACAAAACGAAGAGTGATAGGAAAGAATCTTTAAGGAAGGAAGTTGAAGAGCACACTGCTACAGAATCTCAATTTTCTGTGAACGTGAGTTCGGCAAATCCTTCATCTATCTACACCACCACTTAATCTCGCACTTACGTCCAATATGCCCTAATGAAGAACGTGGAAAATAGGTTGATGTTGTGGTGTAATGTTTAGCTATGTATTTTTACCGATTTAAGCACTTAAAAATTCCACGTTGCAGATTGTAATGTACTACTGTAACTTAGTCCTCTTATAGTTTCGTTGACCAATGCCAGCTGAAAATTTGTCCATTTTTTGCATATTGACTGTAATGCCAAACCCGAAGTACATGCAGATTTATTTTTAATAATCTTTAGTATGATCGAACTAGAAATAGAACCCGTTTACCGGTAGTTAACGGGACCCTTCCGACTGTATGTCGATTTGCCTTATGTAGCGGCCAAGCTTATTGTATTGTTAATGTTTCCGCCTTCATGTTAGCTTCAACGTTATCCCTTGTTTCAGCTTTAATTTTTATTAGCAGTAATTCGAAGTGAAATTAATTATAGTTGTAAAAAACGATTCAATTTTTATATTACGCATAGAGTTTTGTCACTTTTTATAACAGAAACATATCAGTAGAAAAGCGGTTGGTGTTTTAGATATCGGATTCCGACAGCAGCGTAGACGAGAATCGTCCTTTGACAGGTTCAAAATAAAATTGATATCAGCAAAGTCTTCTTCCTTGCGTTAATGTTGCATAATAACTGTGTATTTTTGTTATGAAGCAATGCCGCTAATGCAATTACCACGCATTTCACTTGAATGACGGCCTTATTGGACGTGGCTACCACTTTTCAGTCAATTTTGAAAATTTCGTTATATTTAGTAGTGTGATTTACCAAATTTAAAATACAGATTTTGACTTGTTCAAACGTAATACGGAGTGACTAGCATTTTACCTAGCCTAGTGGTTAAAAACTTAGCAGTTTCGTTGGCCTTCAAGGTCTAGTGGTTAAAAACTTAGCGGTTTCGTTGGCCTTCAAGGTCTAGTGGTTAAAAACTTAGCGGTTTCGTTGGCCTTCAAGGTCTAGTGGTTAAAACCTTAGCGGTTTTGTTGGCCTTCAAGGTCTAGTGGTTAAAAACCTAGCGGTTTCGTTGGCCTTCAAAGTCTAGTGGTTAAAAACTTGGCGGTTTCATTGGCCTTCAAGGTTACGCCTTTACGGGAATAAACACTCAACTACTGACTGGTACACGTTGATCAACATTTTCTCATTAACTTCGTGTAATACAACATTGTTGTGCTCAACACATCGTGTCAAAAAGTTCAATTTATGAGCTCAATTTTTTGTAAAGGGCTTATTTTCACTGTTAGAAATGGCGGAACAATCGTGGCAACGTCTTGGCCTGAGTAGTTCGCAATTTGGTGCACAAGACTTTGTTTTGGACTAAATTTTCAAGTTTATGCTGCATGATTTTTGTTTTTTGTCTCGCCTAAAAGATGGAGCATTAATTAATCTCACAAAATACTAGTAAATATTGAAGCACTGCCGCGGGACAGATTAGGCCATAGCTTGCAAAACTGCGTTTTACTTAAACCACTGCGAATATCGCAGAACCGTTGGCGCCGAAGCGTATGTCCAAGCAGTCACGAGTCATAGTTTTTTGTCCTAGTGACGATAACAATGCCAGTCAAGCTTGAAGAAAGCATGCACTGATATTTTCTAACGCCAAGCTAACTCTAAAGATAATCTGTTTCGCGTACCTCTGGACCGCGTGAGTTGGTTTTGAAACAATTTGTTCAAGTCGCTAACATGACGTGATTTATGTGCAGTGTATTTCCATATACGTCAATTGAAAAAATTTAAGTGTCAGAATAAACACTAAAAAATAGTTGCTACAACCTCAACACAATATCATCAGCGGACGCTTTCGAGTAGGGCATATAAGGGAAGAGGAATTTCGGTATGGAATACGGAAGGTGCTAAGTATGGAAAAAAATGCAATTATTTTTCCATTTGTCTGCGTAATTGAGTAAAAATCTTGGTAAGCAAAAAGTATTTACAGTTTTTTTACGAATATGGTAACAAAAATTTTCATTATTTTTAAAATTGCCGTAAATTTTAGCTTGCTCCATACTACACACTACATAGTCTGCCATATCACCGAATTTCACACCTGAATTATGTTAGGCGTATTAAGTGCATTTCCTCCACAGGCAACTAATATCATACAAAACACGCATTATCAGGTTGTTAAAAGAGCCACATTGAAAAAGCATGGCAAAGCCCAGCTCTTGAAAAACTGAGGACAACATAAACTTTTTAATGGTGTGAAATACAATAAGAACTTCTGGGTAGCCTATGGAAAAGAAAGGAATCGTCAGAATGGAATATAAAAATATCATCTTCCGCCACATGCCCTGGTATCGCGTATGGCGCATTTCTAGTACGTTGCTGCTAATTTTTTCACAACATAAACCATACAGTCTGTCTGCAGGGAAACTGGTGCAAATGCCCAGAAGCTCATGCGAGGGTTGGTCACTTTTCGGGGGGAATGCCTTCGAATGATCGTTTTTCATAGGGTGGCCTTTTAATTAACTACAGTACTTCAATTATTAGCCCCAGGGCCCAAACATTCTTTCAGCGTCCCTGCATACAGCGTAAGTTTGGCTAAACCACCGTAAAAACTGCACTATTACAGTGTCTTAGTTGGGGTTACACTTCATCACCAAGCTAATTTCTACCTTTGTACATTATTTTTGCGTGAGATGTGTTGGTTAGACGCTTATAGACAATGTGAAAACAAAATCTTTGCTGCCTAACCCTTGGACTGGCCTACGAGTTAACTTAAAAATTGCGCGTATATAATCTCTGTACAATAAAAGAGAGCAATTTGCGCCATGTGCAGTATATGTGCACGGAACAATAACCTTGGCGACAAAATTCAACTCAGCTGGTTAGCAATCAACTTGGCACAATGCTGAGACCAGTGGTCAATTCATATCCTTAAACTTAACATGCTGCTGTTTGCACCCGTAGTTTAATTTTATGAGAAAAAAAAACTTGACTATTTCTCTAACTAAGTGAAGAACTGCTTTGAGTTTTGCATACAATCAGTACGAAATGCAGAAATAGTACGTATTTCAAAACAAACTTAATTTGCATGTTTGTGCGCGAAATTGCAGAACGTCATAAACCATTGTAAATATACAGTGATGATCATATTTCAGAGCTCACCTTGCAAAATCGATGGTTTGGAAGTTCCAAGTCAAATTAGTGCTTTTTATCGCAACTGTACACATACATGTTGTATATTTTTTGGAGGGTTTGGTTTGCATCAAGCAATTTATGTAGAAAAAATCTTGTTTTTTAATTTTCGATTTCAAATCAAAAATGCGCCTCATAATATGACGTCATATCTAAAGCCCATTTCTTGATTAATGACAAATATTGCATAACGGTACTTTCGTGAGTAAAAATTGAAGAAATGTGCATATTTTTATTAGATATTTTAGTTAGCATGCGTACTATACTCACATCGCGATTTTATTTCACAACCCCAACGCGTTTCACTCTTTATGACGTCATAATTACGTGGTGTTCATAATTCAGAGCTCACCTTGTTACCATACTCGTTTTTCCAGTTTGGTGCTGAAAAATATACCCGGTACTTGATGTTCAAAGTACCTAATGTTATAAATATGCATTAAAATAAATGCAAGAATGTGGGTATTTCATGGACTTGAAGTGCTGTGGCCTGATTAACTTTAAAGTAACCGTTTCACACCTGGAACATTCGTCAATACAGAGAATACCAAAATTAATCTGAAACAGTTTAGAGAAGTTTATTACAAATTTCGTATTTTCAACAGAGTAACCCAAAAAGAGATCATAATTTTGAGACAGCAGAATAGTTCTGGCGAAGCCGATCGATCAAGTAGCGAAGCCTTATGACGTCACAGTAACAAAATTCATGACAGGTTTATGCAATTTAAAAATCGTATTCATACACCAGGCGCATCCAACAAATTACAACAAAACCGGATAAACGATCTATAAACTTACTCAACAAATGAATAAAAAAGCTTTTTGACATTTCTTCATACTAAAACTGCATTATATTCTCCATTATTGCACTGCTTTAGAATACTTGGTGCATATCATGCCATAGTCGCTAATCGAACAACTCGTTTACAGGAGTTAAGCATCCTCAAAAAGGCTCATTAGTACGATTTTGAATTATCCCTACAATATTATTACAGCAAGACCAAGAGGAATACCAGTTAATACTGTAAAGATAATTCAAAATCGTACTGATGAGCCTTTTTGAGGATGCTTAGTTCCTGTAAACGAGTTGTTCGATTAGCGACTATGGTATATGCACCAAGTATTCTAAAGCAGTGCAATAATGG
>OZ023251.1:9476131-9576016 GCA_964006365.1 Trididemnum miniatum | reverse complement strand
CAAATTGGATGCAGCATCCAACAATTTGGCACTTCTTTGAAACTGTGGTGTCCTGGTACTAAACCGTTGAGATGAACCCCATCACACGCTTTGGCGTATTACCGCACATGTAATCGAGATTTGATTTTTTTTTGATTTGCAAAGCATATTACGATGGTTTGTAACTAGCCTAGCAAACTAACAAGCAAACTTTAACCCCTGTGCAACACTGAGAGTCTAGCCTAAAGTACCGATACTGGTTATGATTGAACTGCAAATATTTTGCAGATACTGGTAGGCCTATATCAGAAGCTGATAGCTATTGTTCAGCGGTGTTACTAAATAGTACATGTCCGCGATGTCAACGATGTCCGCGATGTCAACGATGTCCGCGATGTCCGCGATGTCTGCGATGTCCGCGATGTCTGCGATGTCAACGATGTCCGCGATGTCAACGATGTCCGCGATGTCAACGATGTCCGCGATGTCCGCGATGTCAACGATGTCCGCGATGTCCCAAATTGCGATGTCCGCGATGTCCCAAATAGCGATGTCCAATCTAGTAGAGAACGCAGAGCTCACTAATTTACAGGTAGGCTATTTATTTAGAGCACTGAAGCACTGCAGTGAATGTAAAGCAAAGCAAGAAAAAAGAATTTACGGTGGTTTACAATAAGGTTGACCCTAGTTAAGATTCAGAGAGGTTGGATTAGGCCAGTACCCAGGTATCAGAGTACATAGTGCATAGGCCTGGACGATTTGGCTGAATGGACTGAAGTCAATATACAGATTACATTCAAGTAAAAGGGAAGTTATCAAGTAATATTAAATGACAAAAATTGAATGCAATCTTCTTTTTACAAAGTTCAATATTGACAAATCTTAAACTCAGTTACTGAATTAAGCGACCTTTATCATAAATAATGCTGAGTATGTATATGACAAATCCAAAATATTATTTAAATGTTTAAAGGTTTCTTAGTTAGATTGTCAGTATTGAAGACCAGGAAGTAATGGCACTTATCTCTTTGTATTTTTGTAAACAGTATCTAAAAAAAAGAAAATTGCGTTTAATTTTTCTCGTTTAGTATTACACAGGTACTGGGTACATTATATCAATTTTATCTTTTTAAAATTTTATCAAACTCTTCATCGAGCTGTGTCTGAGGCTTTTTTTTTAAATTTTACCCACTAAAGGTTTATTGCAGATAATTTTGATTAGTGTAAAACTCAAAGTGGTAAGTGATACATATCATTACCGGTACATTTTTCAGATGTCCTGGATGTGGTTTTCTAAGAATCAGAATTTGATCATTGTATTGCAATAGCCCAGCTGTACTGTAACTCTTAATGTTTTTTAGCTTTGATTGGATATGTGTTGATATCATCAAAATAGCAAAGTACTTGTGGTACCGGTATGTTTTTTTTTCATTTTATGTTTACATGTATGCCACATTAATTACCCTGCAATAGTTTGCTGTTTTGTGACAGTGTGATCGCCCTATAACAGTATAATGCAGTATCAGATTGCAGAAGCATGTAAAACAGTTGTAAAACATTTATTATCACAGGATCACATCCTTAAACTCAAATACGTTACATTGGGGATTTATTTGTAAGCTTTTTCCTTAGGAAGTGGCTAAAGTTACGTGACCGTAACATTTGCCTCTTTAGTTTATTTTATTACTTCGTCACGCTTCGCGTACAATCGGGGAAGCGTGAAGGGATAATAAAATAAACCAAAGAGACAAATGTTACGGTCACGTAACCTTAGCCTCTGCCTTTTCCTTAATCGCTGTACCAGTGTACCGGTACCCCATTTTATGACAAAATAATCTCTATAAAGAAGTTTAGCAAGCAAACAAACGAATACCTGAATACCGGTTCTTGCTTGTGTATTACAACCCCTTACTTGCCAAAGTAGGTATTGTTGTGGTTAGAAAATGGTTTGTTGTTACACATAGTTGAAGTTGCAAATTATAATAGCTAATAAGTTCAGTTGTAGGCAATTGACAGATTAAGCAATTTTAATGTATCAAATTGTGGTTGCAATCCTTGAAAGAATTATGTTTTGGTTGCAGGTTAAAACTTAAAAAGTGTAATAGCAAGATTACAATGTGAAAATTTAAAGCGTGTTTCCACAGTTGCAAATTCAGAAATTAGTGACAATTTGCCCTCGTTGGCACTGGCAACTACTGACTTCTTTGGCTGGTAACGCAGTATATAATTACAAGTTGTAGAAAGAAGTGAATGCATCAAAACAAGCTAAAACAACACAATGTGCTTATGAAGCAATATCAAACACAAAAAACATTGTTGTAAAAAGATAATATATGTTCTTTTTAGTCTTATGCTTCACAAAAATTAGGAACGAAGTAATAAAACAGTTAACACTTAACATATTCAGACATTGGACTGGTGAATGCAAAAAGGCAGCTTGGATACAGTTTAGCTTTAGGTCATAGCAACATCATTAATCAGTATATATACTTTTTTGCACAATTTGAAACATTAGCACAACAAATGCTGTGATATATAGCAACTACTGACTGACTTTGTTGGCTGGAAATTGACAATTATTAGTTTTAGAAAGAAGTGAATATATCAAAGCAAGCTAAAACAATACAATGCGATTATGAAGCAATATCGAGCACAAAAAACATTGTTGTAAAAAGATAATATATACACGTTCTTTTTAGTCTTATGCTTCACAAAAATTAGGAACGAAAAAAAAAAAGCTTTAATAAGGTTTTGCATTAGGTCATAACAACATCATTAATCAGTATGCTAGTCCAGCAACTCTCAACTGGAAGCAATTAGGATATGAGCCATCGGTTTTCCAGTGCAATATTGTTTAACAATAATTAGGAAGCACTTAAAATCCATCAGACTGATGTAGCCATTGCAAATGATGCGCTGAAAGAAAATGGTATTGTGGAGGAGAGGACCATTGGTTTTTAGAGTCTCTAGAAGGGGGCCAAAAACTAACCTTAATTAGTTGACAACTACTGGCGTATGTGCTTGAAAAAATTATTATGTAGTAAACAGTGAGTATTTCTGTACAAAATACACATTGCATAATAAAAATCACATGAAAGTTTTTCTAGTAGCACACAACACATACTGTGCAAATCCATTTGGTTTTGATAGCTAATATCATCCCACATACCAATAGGCTATATTAAACGAAAATTGAAGGGTAGCATTATTTCTTCATTGAAGGTGTTAAAAAGTACGTCAAATTCAAAACTGGCGTTTAAGATCTTAAATGAGCGATCACACTAGCTGAGACGCTGATACCTACAAGCCATTGTACAGGTTTATCTCGTTATGACATCACATCGGCAAAGTCATTTGAGTCGTGATAATATCCTAATAAGGTAAGCATGCACAATGTATCAAAGGTCTCAGCGTCTCAGTCAGTGTGATTCAGTTTTCACCAACATTCTTATGGACAATAACAATGAATACAAAACTTCCAATTTTGAATACGAATACAACCAGGATGAAATGTGATTCACAATTCAATATGGCAACAAGAATGTATACTTGATACAATAGCAGGAGCAACGAATTGTTAAGTGGTGCTAGATTGCTTATATGTAATCAAAAGAGCAGCTGAGAAAGAAATTTAGGATCCCAGGTTAGGGTGAAAATACTGTTCAACTTGTTTTTTGTGCTGTGTTTTCATTACAAATTTTTATTCAAGAAATTGATGTGTTTAACCTGCATTAGAGGGTGCTCTGTTTGCTGCAGATCGACGTCTTTGTCCAATTTTTTTTCCAGCAGATTTAGCAGGTCTTCGAGTAATCAAATTGGAGTTGGTACTAATGCTTTGATAGTTGGTCAATCTTGATGTGACTGGCTTGAATGTCATGAAGTTTTCGATGTGTTTTGCCTGCTCAGAACCGGTTTTTGCTTTAAATTCGTCGAAACTGCTGACAAACTGTTTGTAGGCAGGACTTAGTTCATATGGACCAATAGATGCTACAGCTTTGTTCACATCAACGTACATAGACGTTACCAATTCAAAAATAATCGTGATAAGATCTGGCAGTTTTTTTAGTTTCCACTCTGTTTTGCATTTCAGAACATGATTCATGGACTCGCTATTGTTATTGGTCCATTCCGTACCGACCAAGGAAGAAACTTTCCAAACCTTATCTTTTAACAATGGAAAGAATCGACTATTCAAATAACTTGCTAATCCTGAAAATTCAATATCGCATTCCTTTACAATTTTTCGGCACAAAAGGTCAAAAGAAACTTCGTCAGTGGCATCAAGAACGGAAAAAATTTTTTCGCTGAGTAATTTTCTAGCTTTTTTTTCCAGGCCAACTTTGTTGATTAGATACTGTTTCAAATTTGTCTTTAAATGAGAAGTGCACAGTGCGTGCTTGCTGGAAGGGAAAGCCGATAAAGCTGCTTTGTGGAGAGCTTGTTCGTCGTCGGTTCCGAAAATCAATTTTTTGTGATCACCCAATACTGCACGCAAATGAATGAAAAAAAAGGAAAAAGTTTCATAATTAGAATTACAATGCAACAAAATTGGGCCTAAAAAAAGAGGGTGCTCACCAGTGCTGGATTTGACCACACTGAGGTTTTTGAATACCATAACTGTAGCATATACCTTTCCCAAGTTAAAAGTTTTATCGATTCCCAAAACGGTAGATCCGGAACAACAGAATCTTTTGATATCTAATATTTGTTGTGCAACATACAAAATTATTGAAGTGGGACAATTTTTACCACGGTTTACTCTCTGAACGAATTCGTGCGTTTGTGCCATATTAATAACTTGTAATATTTCGTCTCCATAAGTTTTGCCATATGTAAGTCTCTGCTTGGTGTGTAAGTCATTGAGTTTTTTTTTGGCTTGGTTGCTTTTGGCGTTGTATATTAATCTAAGATCACGTGGCTTGTCAAGTAAATTATTGTTATCGGTTTGCAGTGCATCATATAATTTTCTTCCTGTTGCAAATAAAACTTTGTCTTTAACAGATTCCATGGTCTTTTCGCTTGTGCGGATGTAAACATTTCTATTGTGTTTCGAATTACCATGAGGGGAGTGATGAGGGAACTTTCCAGTATATTCAACAAATGCACGTTTTTCAAATTCACTGGAAAAAGATTTTATCCAGGTAATTTTTCTCCGGTACTGAGTGTCGACTTTCAATTTTGAATAATATTTGCTCACAACTACAATCTTCTTTGCATCTGGTTGAGGATCAAGAGGTAAGTAACATTTTTCACGTGTTTTTCTTTTGCAGTACAAACCATCAATAAGATGAATTTCTTTATAAACTTCTTTGTCTGTTTCAAGGTATACAGTTGATGACGTTGTGTTGCATGTCCACGCACCACAATCATCGTAAAAGCGTTTGCAAATTTTTTGTTTACCCCTTTCGTAATTGTTGCTGTTATCAACTACATAGTATACATTTTCTTTCTTTCCTTTGGGTATTGTGTCTAGAATGCTTTTGCCACTTTTAAGCAAAAGAACAATCACCTGATTGGTGGTTAGAAATTCGCCAAACGGCAAAGAGTTTTGTTTTAAATCATGTTTCATGTAAGTCTCGTCATCATATGGTTCGCTTGTCATAGAGTCATTCGGAGGGTATTCATCATTTTGGGGGTTGATGCTTGATTTTTTTGGTTTTATAAAGTTTAACAATTCATCTTGTTTTATGTCAATGTCATCAACAAAATCACTGCTTCTTGAAAGAGATGTTTTCGATTTCTTTGCTTCTTTTAACAACTTATCTAGTTGGATTTCAATGTCATCAACAAAATCACTGCTACTTGAAAAAGATGTTAAAGCGGTTGCGATTTCTTTCGATTCTTGCGCAAGTGACGGAATCTTTGTAGGCCGGTTTAGTTTAGGAATTTTATCATCTACATAGGAAAAAATTGCGTTTTCGGGTTTCTTTGCTTCCACTACTGTCTGGTAATGAAGTTTTGCTTTTTTTATGCTCGTGGTAAATTCAATTACATCACTTTCATCCAAATCTGATGTTAGAATAGCTTCATCTGCAAACACGTTTTCCTGAAAGGATCGTTTACTAGCAATGAGTTCTGATTCTCGTTTTGGTTTTCTTTTTCTCAATGGTAATTTTTTATCGTTCTCCATTTTCATTTTTTCGGGGAAAATGTTTTCTATTTCGTCTTCTTCCATGTGCATTTGAGCGTAGTTGGGTTCTTTTTTCTTGATGTTACTAATGTCCGTTCTTTTGTATTTCTCAGGAGTGGAAGTGACCTTATTGTGGTAGGATGTCGTGGGGAAGCTGAAACTACATTGGTCCCCATCATCTATAATGACTTGTTGGTTGTTTCCCCTGATTGGTGATAAAGTGCTCTTAAAGTAGCCTGCAGTACTCTCTGAGGTGTCCGACTCTGAAATGGTGTAGCAGATGTCGTCTTGGTTTCGATTATCAACTGATTCATTATTCACAAGAGGTACGAAGTGATTGGGGGTCCAACATTTTTGGGAGGTAGGACCCATCCTCGTCCACATAATGTAAATAGGGTCGTCATTGGAGAAACTTCTCGCCGATATTGAGCAGCTTAAAATTTCTTTTGTCATATCGTCTGGGCCATTGCACGCTGGATAAACTGATATGATTCTTCTTTCAATCACCTGGGATAGTGCAAGGATTGTCCAGGCAGATGAAAACCCTCCGTTTTTGAAACAATCCCTGCAGCTGTCCCAGTAGTCAGGACTAACCAATTCAAAACCCCGTGCCAGTGAATGGTTGATATAGATGGACTGGTTGTTCACCATCTCAATACCGCATAGTACTTTAAGTGTTGTTGCCAGGCTTTCATCTCCGCAGAGAGCAATGGAAGTGGCGTTGAAGAGGCAGCTACCATCACCAGTAGTTTCGACTGCAGCTTTGTGTGTTATATTTGAATATTTCTTTAATATAGAATCGGAATACTGGTGAGTTCTTAATCGTTTACTGATCTGTTTTCGTGGTTCGCTCGTTTTAAAATTTCCAATTAATTTCTTCTCTCTAATGGCAATTTGTTTCAACACCTTCTCTTCCATGTTTGCAGCCTGTAACAACATTAATTTCTGTTATTATCGGTATTAGGAACGCATATCACAAATTTTATGAATAACGTATATCCCTTTTTCACCTCTAATCCTTCAATTTCTCTGATTTTGTTCACAACAGTCGCATTTTGGTGTTGTTTTGTTTGGAAATAACCGAAAACTTCTTTTCATATTTGATTACATAACTGAAAGTTCATTTTTTGGAAAATTCGAACCGTTTTCATAATGCGCCTACTTGGTGTACAATTATGCTCACGTGGGCTACTCCTACATAGAATATGAGCCTATATAAAAATTATAACCCGAAATGCCAGCAGCTTTTAAATTTAATCAGAAAATTTGTGTTGACATTTTAAAGTTTATTCCACCGCTATGATCTTAAATGTTTTTTTGCAGTTCCTCCCTAGTGATAAGAACTGACTGCACGACAATCACTGCCATAAAGCGATAAGCGTTTTACTGTTAAAACGTAAAACGTTTCCATTAAGCAGGTAAAATTTGTCCTATAGTCTAAATAAGTGCACTACAATATTTGCCCAATTCTTCAAGAACGAAGACGAATTTAAAGAAATTGTATGATAAGCTTCCTCTCGTTGTGACAAGTGTAAGCTCGATGACACTCAAGCAGGTTCCCCGCTGTGTGAAGAACAAGCCGGCAAGTTTACTTGTTGTGCCGTTGAGAAAAGCACTTAGCGGGATTCCCCCACATTGGCGTGTTAGACAGATGGCCGGCAACTCCTAAGCGAGCTCGTTATAGCGCTTTGATCGCTTTCTCGTGATGGGCAAGATAAATAATTTGATATGCAACTCTTGTTCTGTATGCAACGGTAAATTGTTCATAATACAAATTTTACAGCATTTGGTATAGACTAATTAAAAGCCAATGGCTTAACGGAATGGATTTCTAATTATACGTTCGTAATTGCTTTTCAATGCGCGTTTCTCAATGAATAACTGTAGTGTGATAATTTGAAAACAAGCATCACAGCACGAGCTGCTAGTGCTCAGCATTGGCGGCAATTACAGATGTTACAGTTTCAGCATTACAGCTCTTGCATTTACCAAAGCAATTCGATTACAAGCTCATTTATTTTTGAACTAATATCTTATTTACACGCAGGGTTACCATCTGCCTACACCAAGTAATAAACACGCTGCTTTGCGATGAAATTATGATGACGTAAATAGACATGCGATGACGTGATGACAAAGTGCGATGACAATTTTGTTTTAGAAGAATCTTATTTCTGTCACTTGGTATGAATCTCGGCTAGCGATTAACACATTGAAAAAACTTTAAAATAACGGTTCTCAAATTAACAGAAATTGAGTATTTTTATACGCGTAATATGTATACAAATTGACTGATGTCTGTATCTTAATACAGAGCTCAATAATTAAAATAACCAGAGCATACATTGCTAAAATTGCAAAAGCACTACACGGTGTTTAATGCCGCCACCACGTACGACAATCATCAGCTGCGAGCTTATTCAAATAGAATTCTATTTGTGATATCTATTTATTGATCAAAAAGCCAAAACAAAGTATGCAAATCCTAGATTTATTAACCCATTTTCTAAAAAAACTAATACGGCAATTGAAAATAAGTACATTTTTGCCCATAAGTGCATTTATGTTTTGCAAGACATTGTTCTTGAATATAAGCCCAAATCTTAGAAATAAGCACGATATGGCAACCTTGTTTATATCATGTTTAACGATACTTATAATTACATCAGTATGAAATAAGCTTGATAGCATCGACTAGATTTCTTTGTAGTACTGCCAACGTTTAGCAAAGGTGAAACGATGGGAGTCCGCAGAGGGGCAAGAAGAGCCACGTGCTTTCCCTTTAATTTCGCGTAAAAAGTGCACAACTATATTAATTTTAACGGATGGTTCCTGTGTTCACAAATCTTCACGCTTGTGTTAAGAGTTTCCCACCACGATAGAATAAAATGATACTAACTTAACAAACTTTAGTCGGGCGTTATCTCCGAAGATATGCCGGAAAGCTCTAAAGTGCGAATTTATTTTTTGAAGAATTCGAACCGTTTTCATAATGCGCCTACTTGGTGTACAATTATGCTCACGTGGGCTACTCCTATATAGAATATTAGCCTATATAAAAATGCATTGTCTTCAAACAGTCGAAATTGGGGCGAAAAAATATTACTCAAACATTGCCTTCAGAGTTGTTCGAAATGTATTAAAATCGCCACTAATAATTCAATTTTATCAAAATTTTTTCGATGAACCATACCCCCAAAATATCTTACTTTTAGGAGCGCTTTTTTTCGTTTTATATGTGATAAACTTTTGAAAGGTCTGAAAAGAACTGTGCTACAATGCTATGGCAAGCACACTTCGTTCAGCGCATTATTATAGAGAAGTATCAGAATAATTGCTCTCCTTCAGAATTATTGCGGACGCAATTTAGAGTTTTTTAATAACGACCGTGCATAGTTTTTGTTTTTACTATTAAAGATCTGCAGCTCTTTAACTAGACTATTTCCACAAAGGTGTTATAACCAAACGAATTGCAAATATTATCAGGCGATTGGTAGTTGCCTTTTACTTAACCATCTGGCATTGTTATCCGAAAAGATGTAAAAATTATTCGCCGTTAGATGGCTCGAAAAAATAGTATATTTCGTAGTTTTCACCCAAATAGAATTCGCTAAATTTGTGTTTACACTCAATTGAAGAGGAAGCTAGCGCCAACACATTTGAAAAAAATGTATTTTAATCAGTCCTAAAATTAAGCGCGCTCACGAATAATTTGAATTTTCATGCAGTACATCGCCACGCATCATCGCTCATAAATTATTATGCGCTTCAAGTATTCAAGCTCGTTTCATGTATGAAAATACAATTAAAACTGTTTTACCTGATTCAATCTTGAGGCACTTTTAAAGAAGTCGAATTCTTTGTCGCTGTTTTGGTAGCAAGCAGAACAAACGAACGAGATATCATTTAATAGTTTCCATTGATCCCACGTAGGTTGGGAGGCGGAGACACAATTTTGATGGTACCATGAATTACATGTTTCACATAGAATACAAGATGTATTGCATTCCAACTGACACATACCACATGGAAACATAGGCTTATCTTTTCTTTTTGTAGACATTTTATCGGAACGTTATCAATATATTTTCTAAAAGCCATAGTCCATTATTATGATTAGCATAGTTAATGAAATAATTTTTTTAATAATTGTAATAATTTTTTAAACAATGATCAATAATTAATTTTTTTTAATAATTAAAAATAATTTTTTCACAATTTATCACTGCAATAAATTGTTATGGAAACCTCGTTCTTCGCTATTTTTTCGCTGCTTGTTAGGAAAATAAATTTCCCGTGCTAAAAATTATTTTAAACATTTTATCGGAACGTTATCAAAATATTTTCTAAAAGCCATAGTCCATTATTATGATTAGCATAGTTTATGAAATAATTTCTTTACAATTTATCACTGCAATAAAGTGCTATGGAAACCTCATTCTTCGCTATTTTTTCGCTGCCTTTTGGGAAAATAAATTTCCCGTGCTAAAAATTACTGCCTTTCTACAATTACTGCCTTTCCTGTGAGAATATTTGGTTTAAACATCACATATTTTTATCTTATATCAATGACCAAAAACACCCGTCCAAGCTAGCTGGATTCAAGTCATTATCATTGTGAAATTAAACTTACCCACAGAATCACCTAGCTTTTTATATATCGAAGCTTTTTTATTAAAACATTTTTATTTCTTTCATGTTTCCCAAGAATGTGGAATCGGAAGTTGGAAGATGAAGTGGATTCGCCGACAAAGGTTTCCGACAGCCGGAAACTGGAACCGGATGCAGATAACTTTAGTAGAAGCGGCGGCATTCAAGCCAAAAAAAAATTCAGAGGGAACACCGCAATGTCTTGCAACTCCAAATATGGTAAAAATAAGTTTGGCCAATGGCCATGTGTAAGGGAAGTTCAGGAACCATTTTTAGATCTTTTTAGGTGTGTCTGCATCGATAAAGAAAACTTAAAAGTCGACTCCTAACTGGATCAACCGATAATTTACAACTTGGTCGACTATTCACAGTTTCCATATCGACGTTCAGCGTTCACCGCATAAGAGACAGTTTGAAGC
Source organism: Trididemnum miniatum (assembly GCA_964006365.1). Lineage (NCBI taxonomy): Eukaryota > Metazoa > Chordata > Ascidiacea > Aplousobranchia > Didemnidae > Trididemnum > Trididemnum miniatum. Next base: position 9,564,838 of record OZ023251.1, on the reverse strand, counting down.
CGAATAAAAAAGTCCACCGTCCAACAAATATCCTAGTCAATTCAACTGTAGTGGAAGTTACAATTACTTTTCTCCAACTCCTGCGCTGGCGTTACGCCAAACAATGTAAAATTGTATGATTTGACTAAGAAAAATGTGAATGTAGTGGCAGTTGTTGATGCCTCGCGGTAATCCAGCGTGTATTCTGCAAAATATTGGTTGTCAGCTAAAGTAGGGCATCTGCTTCTTTAGTCTTCCTGATTGCGTCCCAGTTTGTGATTTGGGGACATAAGATTCATGTTATCCCGCCTTCGCCAAAACTATAATTGGGCTTTAAGTAAAGAAAGGTTAGAATGAAACAGCTGAGCTTAATTGCATGTTATTTACCTATCTTGTTACAAGAAAGAGATCAAGCGCTAGTACGAACTAGCTTAGGAGTTTTCGGCTATCTGTACCATACTGACAGTGGCATAGCGAGAAGTTTCAAAGGGGAGGGGGCACGACCACATGCTCCAGCAGTTGCTTAATCTTCAACTGCCGTTCCTTCTGGACTTTGTGAAAATCCAATTAAGAGAGGCAAAAGGGGAGGAAGCATGGCATAAAACAATCCCCCGCTGAATACACTACTGGAAATCACGCTGAGGGAATCACGCTAAGTGATTGAAGTGAGGCTTACCCACGAAACCTGCAAGATAACTAGCTGCATTTAATATTTTGCTGGTTCTAGTTTTTGATGCTAAGCACATAACGGTATTTTCAGGATTGCAAGTTCGCACTTTCAATATCAGCGTGCTCTTATCTATACGTTCCTAACGGTCTATTTTATGGCGAACTGGAGGTCTGTGACTCCCAAAAGTCTCCCAATAGTCTATTGATAAGGTAAATTAGATTTTTCTGCGTTGTCATAGACTGATGTTTATTGTCTGGTCAAAGTGTTGATAGAGTTCTTCGATATGTAATACTTAGTTGACCCTTTAAGGGCCAACGGAACACATATGTGCCATGACGTAAATTCCAAATAGACTTCTACAAGGCGTATGTATGAAGCCAAAAGAAAAATGCAGGACCAATCCAATAGTGCACAAACTGCATATATATTATATATGCCATTCCATAACTCTATTTTGGTATACACCATTGGTCCATTTCAATGTTTTTAAAGATTTAATTTCGTGGAACATATCAACCATAAAAATAATGGTGTGGCAAAAATATCCACTTTCAATATTTAAGGTTCTCAGAAATCTGGACTTCGCGATTCATGAGGCATTTTCATTTAATTAGAGATGTAGGTAGGTCTAGTTTTGATGTGTATGCCATGCCACTATCTATGCCTTCATAAATTTTTACCGTTTTTTCATGCTTCATTAATTAGGAATAACTTAATTTCAGAATGATGGGGGTTTGACTAGTGTGACTATAATAGTATTTTTCATGTATCGATATAATGCGATTTATAGTTGTAGTATTGCAGCTAATTGAGTAAGATCTGTATGGCAGGACGCCTATCTGTTAGCTCGTATCGAGTTAGTATTCATGGTTTCGTGTTACTATAGTTGTTATAAAGGGTGTAAGCAGGGCCGGATTTAGACAATGAGAGGCCCTAGGCTATTTGATCAATGAGGCCCTAATGAGCAACGATCAGACTCATCTTTAAGCAGTGGCGTAGCGAGAAATTTTGAATGGGGGGGGGGGCATAATTTCCACATTTTTTTCAAGCGTATTTGTTTCGGCAGAACTAATTTGAAGCTGATTGAGACACAGAAAAGGCTCTAGGAGGTCCGGGGCCATGCTCCCCCGGAAAAATTTTGAAAATTTACATGCTGTAGTGCAGGGCTACTCAACTATAATCAGGATCGGTCCAGAAAGACAACTTCATTATTTGCAAAGGTCCAGAAACAAATTCATGGCTGATTTGATTAGGGCAAAAAAAATATACTAGTCGGTTGACTAAATAACTGAAGACTTGCTATCGGCGCGGGAGGTTTAGGGTTCAATTTCCGGGTTACCAAATCGGACGTAGTTACCCTGTCCACATGTCGAGTTTGAGTGGTTCTAATGACCGACACGCTTGCGGCATCATAACCATTTTTTGATTCTTAGTCAATTTGTTGAAGTGAGTGATTACGACATGAAAATTTCAATTGTGACGCAGACAGCCCGTGGGCTTTCGGAGCTGCTTGAACTGGACATGTGGACAGGGTAAGAGTCGCCAACGGCTTGCCACCGCTGCTATGTTTCTTTGGAGTTCAAAGGTGTGTTCAGGAGCGGATCCAGGGGGAGGTGTGGGGTATGCATTCCTTCCCACCAGCCATTTTTAACAATGTTTTGGATGAATAACATTTTTCCATAATTTCGAACCTCTTCACAGCAATACGTCTTAGTCGCCTTAAGCACGCATAATTGAAACTGTGCGAACAAAATGCATCATGTTATTTGGTGAAGCACTCAAAGTTAGGGACCAAAAACATGACAAAGTTTCCCAAAAATTCTTCAAAAAGCACTAAAATGGCCATTGCAAAATGAAATTTTCAAAGTTTTTCCTGCGGAGCATGCCCCCGGATCCCCTAGAGTCGTTTTTGGTACTTAAGTTGCTTAAAATTAACTCTGCCGGAAAAAAATACGCTTGAAAAAGTGACATAAATTGGTGCTCCTTCCCTCAAATACAATTTTGTATACGCCTCTGACATCAAACATTTTCAAAAGGCTTATTTACGCCCATTTGCGGGTCTAAACGTCTTTGCATTTACTTAACATTCAACCTAATTCAAAATTACATCCCCCCACCAAAACTTTCTGGATCCGCTCCTGGGTGTGTTGCTTAGACGCTACTTCGCAGAGATAGGCCCTGTCACGTGCGCTGGTTATCGCTTCGGCGTAATACCATGAACACCGGGGCTCTCCATCGCATTTATCGTTTTCTTTTTACTTGTTACCTTCCATTGCGATCCATTATTGTTTTAAAAATACTAAATGAAAAGTGCCTTCAGTCGCTATTTTTGGCGCGCTGTAAGATAAGAATTTAAATAAAATCAAATCTTCGCTATACTCGGGATATTACGCCGAAGCGTGTATCGAGTAGTGGGGCCAATTTCCGCGGCTTAGCGCCTAGGCAATGCAGCTCCGTAGAAACATCGCAGCTGTAGCGAGCTGATGGCGACAATGTGTCCAATGTAAATAGCCCGGGAATCCAACCCAAGACCTGCCACAAAGATAACGTTATCCTTAATCGATACACTAACCAGTCGATTTTAGTTAAAGTTATATCTTAATTAACGCATAACTCTTCGATCGCACCCACGAGAAGGTTACAACAGGACAAACAAAAACCTCGCCTATTTTTAAGGTTTATTCTGTTGTATTTATGATAAAGTTTTACGTTATCACTTGGAAAATATTTGATTGGCTAAAAACTTTATTGGGGTCCAGCTTCAGCATTTGGAAGGTCCAGATTTGGACCGCGGGCCGCCAGTTAATGCTTTAGTGATTATTTTAGTGCTTTTTGAATAATTTTCACGCAAATTTTTTTTAATTTTTTGACCCTATTCGTGAGAGCTTTGCCAAATATGATGCATTTTGTTCGCTCGTTTTCGATGTACGTGCTGAAGGCGTAAGGCTTTTTGCTATCAAAAAGGTTTGAAATGATGGAAAAAATTGTATACATCAAAACATTTTTGAAAATGGCTGGTGGGAGGATGCATACCCCTCATCCCAGTCCCCTGGCCATAAGCTGCAGAAACCATTAAAAGAGTATGGCATACTTTAGTCACGTGGCACCATTAATTTTGTTCTTTTTTACTAAAAGGCAAAGTCAAAAAGGGGGCTAAGGCACAATGCTCCCACCTAAATACGCTCTTGTCTCTACGTTTAGACCTATAAAGGTCTTGTCTCTACGTTTAGGCCTATAAAGGTCTTTGATGGTCGATTTCCAAAAAAAGATCTTGATAAAAAGAAGGTCTTCGTTGTTCGTGACGAGGCCCCTTATTTCTCCGAGGCCCTAGGCTTCAGCCTGCCTAGCCTATTGGTAAATCCGGCCCTGGGTGTAAGTAGCTTTTGTGAATATGCGATGCGTTCTTTTCTTTTTAACTATAAGTGCACCTTCGCTCAGAGGCTTATGAGTACCTGTGAAAAAGGCGAGTTTGATAGCAACAAGTACGAGCTCGCTCATGGGCGAGCAGAGCTCGTTTCAGAACTATGTTTTTTATATATCGAAGCTTTATTACAAATTTTTATTTTTTTGATGTTAGTTTCTTTCCAAGAATGTGGAATCGGAAGTTGGAAGATGAAGTGGATTCGCCGACAAAGGTTTCCGACAGCCGGAAACTGGAACCGGATGCAGATAACTTTAGTAGAAGCGGCGGCATTCAAGCCAAAAAAAACTTCAGAGGGAACGCCGCAATATCTTGCAACTCCAAATATGGTAAAAATAAGTTTGGCTTGTTACGTAATTCGTTGTTGGAGCTCAACGTTAAAAGTACGACGTTCCTTGGTATGTAGGTATACCACTATACCAGTGAAACTCCGGAGCCTCCTTGACAGTCGAACTTTATTGGTATTCAAATCACATGCATTTTGAATAACTTTTGATTTTATGCCACAGCAGTGCTTCATATGCTTGTTGCTTGTACGTAGCGTTGGTGCTACAGCAGCTGCAAGTCATGTGTAAGGGAAGTTCAGGAATCATTTTTAGATCTTTTTAGGTGTGTCTGCATCGAAAAAGAAAACTTAAAAGTTCGACTCCTAACTGGATCAACCGATAATTTACAACTTGGTCGACTATTCACAGTTTCCATATCGACGTTCAGCGTTCACCGCATAAGAGACAGTTTGAAGCCGAATAAAAAAGTCCACCGTCCAACAAATAGCCTAGTCAATTCAAATCGAACAAAATCTTCGTCACCGAGACTTTGAGCAGAAATTGAACATAAATCATTATTATTCGGCTTTTTTGGTAGAAGCCTAAGCCAGTGGTTATTTTGTTGCTATGTTGGTTCGTTTTTATGTAGGCCAAGTTTATTTTTGATGTTATCAGTCATACAGCCATGCCATGTCAGAACCGACTGGCATGTCTAAGCATTAATCCGTTTTGCCTCGTGTATCGTTTTCCATAGTTGTTATTTTTGTGTTGATATGAGTTTTCCGGCGTACGGGAATAGAAGTCGAATTGTGCCACGATGAGACGTCTGAAATCAGGCGTTTACAAAAGGTTGTAAATATTTTCCCTACAGCCCTTAAAATCACGTTGTTGAATATTTTAGGGCTGCCGAATTACAACACGCTGTTATACCAAAAGGCTAAAAATCAACAACTAATAAGCTGAGGACAGTCAGCACACAGTTTAATATGTCCTTTACCTTTCCTCGTATTGATGCGACTGCCCTTCAGACAGCACGAAGAGCGCCATTGTTCACCAGCATCTCTGGTCAATGATGGGACTACTTTTTTTTTTTTTTCGGGGGGGGGGTTGGCATATTTATCCTACCATCACGAGAAAGCGATCAAAGCGCTATAACAAGCTCGTTTAGAAGGTGCCAGCCATCTATCTACCACACTAAGATGGAGGAGTCCCGCTAAGTACCTTTAACCTTTCCCAACGGCACAACAAGTAAACTTGCCGACTTGTTCTTCACACTGTCCCTTTAATGCTGAGTGTCAAGCAGGGAAGCTGCGAATACCAATTTTAAAGTTATTGGTTTGACTCGAGTCTACAGCTCCAGAGGCGGGCATTCGGCCATCGACAATTCGACATACATTCTTCAACGCCAATTATCGTGTCTCACTTATCACCTCGACCATGCTTCTTTTCTTACCCACCTCATATCCACGTACTTTCGTTGTGTATTAAAAGACGGAAACATTTCGAAATGCACATTACCAATGACATAATATCAACAGAATAAGTAACACTTCATAAGTAATTCAAGAACATTTCTGCGTTTTTGATAAAAGCTAGTTTATGTGTTAAACAGCATCGCAAAGCTAATTATAAGACCTCAATAGAAAAGAGCCCATTCTGATTGATACCATTTCACCAGCTCCTTCAATAAAAATATCTTTACAACAAAAGCAAGGCAACGAACATCATAACCATGGACACATACCCAACAATGGTAACTATGTCATGTTCAACATAAACTTTAGAGACATCAATCCAGAATTTTTAATGGTTGCATAAACGCTAGTAATTCTATATCCTCTATAATTATCAAGACTAATCATGATTTTGATTAGGGTGAACAGTGAGATTATATTACCACAACAATAGAGTACGGTATGCTTTTTAATCACAATTTTTATCGAAGCTACTGTACTGGTGCTAGTCGTAATGAACAGCTGGATTTACTTATTTGGCATGGCCATTTTGTTTTCTTATTTACAGTTTAGCTCACATTGACTCACCCAACCGACAACTTTATCCCGTTTGATTATGCTGCCAACAAATCACTTGCGAAAAGTGAAAGAAAAAAACGTATATACAGTGTAATTAAAAAAGGTGATGGATTGAAAATCAATAACTTTGATGAAAGTAAAATAAAAGATAATAGCTTTGCCTTGAGCACGCAATGTAAAACATACAAATAAACCTATTCAGTTTATTATGATCATATCAATCAATCAGTTTATTTCAGGCTAAATTAGCCCATAGAAAGAATAAATAAAGCACAACAGCCAGTGATAAAGCAAAAAAACAAAAGAAAAAAAAACATACTCAAAACTGCATACAAAAAAAACAACAACATAAGCAGCAAGCCCGAAAAAAAGACGATGAAAAGCACAGTGACCAAAGCTACTGTGCACCAACAGGCAACAACAAGTCCTGGTAATGTGCATAAAACCATATAGATATTGTTGCAGAACATTAGCAAAACGTTTTTATTTTTCCCCAAATCATCCTTGCAAATAATCTTTTCTGTGGGTTCAGACTTTTTTTCTTTAATTTCGTTGCTGACGAGAGGATCCTTTCCAAAACCATAAATCAATAGCTTTTAAAGTGATTTTGACGTCTGAGTTCCCATAACTTCAGCTTTCAAATTCTTGAAAAGATCGTTGTTGAACTACTTATCCGTCATCTACCAAACGTGTCCATACAGTATCCACAAGTTGTTACCGGTAATCACAATTAGCACCAACATTTACTTATGTTGTATAACATTTTCTAAACACCTAATATCTGTAGTCCACTGGGAGAAAGATGCTTGGACCCAGTTCACAGGTTCATTAATTTTTTCACTGTTTTCTCGATGTATGAATGGAAACATATAAACTTTTGTTGGTGTGATGAGCAAGTGAGTTTGCCTCACATATTAGTATGGCAGGCACTTGTTGATCAACACAAAATAATGCATTTTCAAGGGTATATAAGTCAAATTGTTCACCCCTAAAATTTTTATTTAAACATCAAGGACGACTTGAATGCTGAGTATACTTTCAGGATGATTGGTGAATGCTCTTGCTGTTAATCATGCAATACAACCAACTTTCTATTATGGACAGTTATTCATACTTTTGTGCAAATTCGACCACATTCAGCGTAAAACCAGCATTACCAGATTGCCCCACACTGATATATACTGCATTTGTTTTCTTGCATGTGCAGGATCCATTCTAGTAGTTGTTTAAATATGTAAAAGCAATATTTAGCAACTCCTTATTTGAAAGGAAGTGGCTAAAGTTTCGTGACCGTAACATTTGCCTCTTTAGTTTATTTTATTACTTCGTCACGCTCTGCGTACAATCAGGGAAGCGTGAAGGGATAATAAAATAAACCAAAGAGACAAATGTTACGGTCACGTAACCTTAGCCTCTGCCTATTTGAAAATACCTGCAACAACACAGTACCGGTAAATGTTAAAATATCGTAACCAATACCAGTAGTCTTAAGAAAGGCAGAGAGGAGGGTTGACTTACCGATTGACAATGAGTACTGGTACTTAAATATAATTCATTTTTAAGCTAAATGCTAAAATATTTTTTGAATACCGTTACAGTAGCACTGAGCAGTTTGTTGGAAATTTGATAACCTATCAACAAACTATAAAAAAACACATTTTAACGGTTTAATCATTCATGACTTTTCCTAATAGAACTATTGCGGAAATACCCAGTACAGTACCCATCCTACGTAAACTTTTTGTTGACATGGTAGGGTAGCCTCGCCCTCACACGGTAGCTTAGCTAAGGCAGTTCAACCCCAGATCCAGTTCTGAGTTTCAACTTCCCACCCAATAATTTCAGAGGTACTGATAGCCTATTCCACAATGTGAAGCAAAAACCGCCACTGACTGACTGATAGTATGTTCACATGTCAGTATTATTCTTAGTCATTGCCCAACTGACATTGGATTTAGCGATTTAACAACAATAAATAGCCTTCTGTTTGCACTTTGATGCATTGCAAACTGAGAATTATCACCTGGTAATCACAAAGTACAGTATATAACTTAGTACTCAGGCAGACTACTGCAGTCTCAGTCTTTATTTTCTTTTAAAAGTTCATCTTCTCCATCGTCTGCGACTGTGGTCAAACAAAAGCCCATGAAATCACTTGTCTAACAGTCTGAACATTCTGATTCTGAACAATTTCGAACAATTTCGCACATTTTAATTCTGAACAATTTCGCACATCGCGGACATCGCAACATCGGACATCGCGGACATCGTTGACATCGCGGACATCGTTGACATCGCGGACATCGTTGACATCGCGGACATCGTTGACATCGCGGACATCGTTGACATCGCGGACATCGTTGACATCGCGGACATCGTGGACATCGTGGACATCGCGGACATCGCGGACATCGTTGACATCGCGGACATCGCAATTTGGGACATCGCGGACATCGTGGACATCGCGGACATCGTGGACATCGCGGACATCGCAATTTGGGACATCGCGGACATCGTGGACATCGCGGACATCTTGGACATCGCGGACATCGTGGACATCGCGGACATCGTGGACATCGCGAACATCGCAATTTGGGACATCGCGGACATCGTTGACATCGCGGACATCGTGGACATCGCGGACATGTACTATTTAGTAACACCCACTTGCAACTACTAATAGTGGGTTTACACGAACAAAAAAACGTCAATGGAGCAGAGCTGAGCTTTGTTTGTTCTTTGAAGCTTGCAATGAAGCTTGGCTCCACTTTGCTCAACTAGCAAAGCCAAGTTGCATGACATTAGGTCTATAAAATAAAAGCTCAGCTTCTCACCGTTTTGCACTATTTTTTTAGCTTATGTAAACCCAGCTTAACAACTCTAAATTTGAACTGTAGTCACTCCAATCTCCAGTTCTACCATTCCTCCGCACCTGTACTAGTGCACTCTGGGAGTTAAGAATCACTGAAAAGGGTCAGTACCAGTAGACCTTGAAATTTTTTTTGCCTTCTGATAAGCTTTTCCAAATTCAAATTATTTAAAAGTTCGTCAAAAAACAAGTTGTTTTAATTTTCTATCCCGCCATTAGCAGACCTAAAAGAAGCATGCGCAACCAGTAACTTACTGACATCTGACTAGGCAGCTAGGTCTTAAGTCTAGTAGCTAGTAATAAAAAGACCTGCGGACTACTAGTACTTGTGGTCTTCGCAGCATTTCCAAATCTGTAGATACTGCATGCTATGATAGCTCACTTCAGCAAGTTGAACACATGAATCTGCAGATAACTTTAAAATCATTGTGTCTACATAGCCTAACTAAGTCGTTACCGGAACCTTTAGATTTTAAATTAGCTTTTTACTCCAGCGAGAAGCAGCAGTTTCAGTTCCGACGCATCAATTAATTCGAATTTCGATTATTTTGGCGCTCACTGATTGCGCTGATCACTAAACCGAAAAGTTTATTGAAGCGTAAAGTAAAATTTAATTAATTTCTGAAAAGTGCTATTTTATTAGAATGATGAATTACATCATGCACATTTAATTATTATTAAAGTCTGCCAGCAAAATTAATAAATTACGCTGACAAACGATGGTATACTGCAAGTTGAAAGCTTAGGTTGTTTGGTTTATGCGGTAGAGTGAAGGTTAGCCGCTTGCGCAACTGTCTATCATAATAATGTTGAACTTGAAATTAAAATGACTAGACACAGGTATGTAACTTAAAATTGCTATAGCATAAGTAGTGAGAAAAAAGACAACAATAGCTTATTAAATGACTTGTGAAATTGGGGTTGTCATCGGTTTTATTTCAAGTGGAAATATACTGCAAAATTTAACTAGGCCTGTATCAATTTGGGGTAGATGACGCATTCTGAACCGGCCCTTAGCTCAGTTGCAAAGCGCACGCTTTCGGTGCGGGAGGTCTTGGGTTCAATTCCCGGGCCGGTCAAATCGGCACAGTGTCGCCAACGACTCGCCACCGTTGCGGCGTTTCTTCGGAGCTGTGTAGCCCAGGCGCTAAGCCGCGGAGATGGGCCCCGCAACTCGTTACACGCTTCGGCGTAATACGGCGAGTATAATGAAGATTTGATTTTGATTTTTGATGACGCATTCTGTCTCATCAAGCAAAACAGCTACACAAATGCTAGTTTATAATGCTTAGCATTTACGTCTAAGCAAAATTTAAGCGCATGCGCGTGGTAAGGCCTTGAAAAGCAATAAATCGCAGACTACTATGGCTTCCGGCTTTCCGTTTTGCTAATGTAGCAACATTTACCAATGCCCGTAGATAAATGCTATAAAAATTTAAGATGGCTTACCCAGCTCCAATATCTGCCAAACACGCAGATAAATCTCAGAAAATTTTTAGACGGCTCGATTATCCTACAGACCAAGTGATCAACTTAGATAAAGCATGTAAGGTTTTTGGTGGTTGGCCTTAGACCAGGGGCGCCAAAGTTTTCTCCAAGAGGAACAAATTTCATAATGTAAAGTACCCGAAGGCTAATAGTCTTTTGTGGTTCTATGTGTTTTGCTGCTCTTCGTAACAAAAATGGTTTCTGTCGCAATTATGACGTAATAACGGTTTAAACTTTTCTCGCCGGTTTTTGTCGTCTCAATCAGATAGTCTTGTCGCATTTACAGCGTAAAAAAGCAACCTCCAGTTAGATTGGACAGGCTATCTAACTTTACATGTGCTTGTAGGCCAAAAATAATACGTTTAGCAGCAACAAGCGCGGGCCGTATGAAAACTCATCGAGTGCTATATGAAACAACTGGGTTTTGCACTCAATGTTTCCTAAACTAAGAATTGTTTAAAGTGCAACCCGTTTTTTGAGTTTGAAACCAATCTATTATTTAAAAATTTTCCCCAAAGATCTTAGTTTTAAAATTCACTTTCCCAAAATAAGTTATTTAACATTTCCCAAAAATTTTTTTGGCTTTAAAAACAATATACACAAGTTATTATTTCAGGAATTATTTCCCAAAAAAAATTAATGGGTTTAAAATCCATTGACCCAAAACAATAGTCATAACACTCACCCAAAAATTTAATTTGGGTTTGCTACCACATTACCCAAATTAATATTTGCAAAAACGATTACCCAAAATTTATTTTTGGGTATAAAATTTTTAACCCAATTTACTTGGGTGATGTGCTTTGGGTTATGCAGAACCCAAAATCGACTTTGGGTTTTTGCTTATCATACCCAAAAAAATTGGGTTTTTGACCGTTTTTTTTGGGTAATGCATACATTTGCCCAAAATTGGGCAATGCGATTACCCAAAATTTTTTACAGTGTAAGTGAAGCAATTTTTTGTTATTTAAGCAATTTTTCTGCTCACAAGCAATGATATCTTTTGTTGTTTTTATCTCGCTTTTTGACCTAATTGGTCGCATTTAGCTAGTTTATCGATGTCAAACTTAATCAACACTAAAAGAAATATGCGTTTACAAAAATTCAAAGGAAGTTGTCAAGCACTAATGGAAGTTAATTTAGTCCGTTGATTTTAAAAAGAAATTAAACGAATTAATTAGTTAATGAAAAAGTTAGCTTCGTTATTAGCGATTTTACGATTAACAAAATTGTGCCCACCTTTTCTAAAAAGCAATAAAATAGTTTTAATATGTGCTCAAATTATGGTGCTTGCATATATAGGCTAGCATCTAACAATCTTTGGTTAAAAAGTTTCTGTCTTTAGTCAGTAGCTTCAACATAGAAAACAGTATACTACCGCTTAGCCTGTAGCAGTGAGAAGGGAAAAGCCGGTGCAAATACTCAAACGCTCACGCCTGCAGTGGAAAACTCTTTTCTAAAAGAAAATGCCTATTAAAGATTTCTTTATTTTTTTGGAGAATGCCTTTTAATTATGCCTATTTTCATTATTTGATTTTTTTGCCTGAGACCCCAAAACCATCTCAGCCGTCCTAATACTTAGGCTTACGTATTATTGGAAGGCGTAGGGCTTTGTGGACTTAATTATTAGCATATAAACACTTTGGTGTATTATGCAGGTTGTAAATTAATTCCTATTAAAGCAATAAACTTTAAAACATAAACAAGGCGGAAAGTTAGGCAAAAAAATAATAGCACAAAAACTCTTGTTACCTAAAAAATAAAATAAGACCAAAAAACATAAAGGGTAATTACTTTTTGTTATAACTTTATTATAACTTCTGAAACGTTGACCCCACACTAGTGAAAATTTGTTTTCACGCGTTTTACATTAATTGGAGTCAGCAAAAAAAATGTAACTTTCGTGACCAAAAATCGCCGTAATAATAACTCATCCTATTCCTACCGGACGCTAAACTCTGCAAGATAAGCATTTGTTGATTCTCAGCTACTCCTGAAAATATTTTTGGATCCGTCCCAGCATTTATGATTGGCATATAAACTAGGCTACCGGCTAGTTGGGGGAATGGTTGGGAGCTCTTGGGATCAATTCAGGGCCAGTTAAATCGGGCACAGTGTCGTCATTGCTACGACGTTTCTTCGGAGCTGTGTTGCCTAGACGCTAAACCGCGGAGATGAGCCCCGCCACTCGTTACACACTTCGGTGTAATACCACGAGTGTAATGAAGATTTGATTGTTTTTGGTAGACGGTTTCCCATTAAAAATTTTTTTTTTCTTTTTTGAAACAAAATACTTGCTTGCCAATCCTTGGCTTTTGAGTTTTGGGTTTGAGCTCATACTTCAAGGTGCGCTTACCGATACGCGACAAGCGACAACTTTTTATCGCACCCTGTTTGTTTTGTTTTACTGTGTAGCGATTACGCGAAAACCTGCGAAAAACTTTTATATTCACTTACGTTATAAATTTTGTAGCTTTGTCGCACGTCGCCTGACGCGTACTGGTAAACGCACTTGAAGCTTGAAAAAGGTTACAATTCTATGGGGTGCCGTTGTGAAAAAAACGATTTTGCAAATTTTGTACGAATTTTCATCAACATTCACACAGTTTCACAGCTATAGAGTTAAAGTGAAGTGAACTGCAGCTAAAACGCTTCGAAAAATTCAATAACAACCAAAGCGTAACGACATTTAATAAATAGCGGCGATATTAATTAAATATCGCTATTTATTAAATATCGCTGCTATTTATTATATAGCGGCGATATTTATTAAACAGCAGCAACATTTAATAAATAGCAGTGATATTTAATAAACAGCAGCGACGTTTAATAAATAGCAGCGACGTTTAGATAAAGTGCAGCGAAAAATTAAAGTGCTGCGGTAATTATGCTAATGAAATCAACAGTGTTTCCATTTAGTGTAGGCCTAATCTTGAAATCAATTTTGAAAAGTTTAATATTCATTTATCCAAATTTGAATTACTATCGGCACGGTGTATCCGTATTACTAATAGTGGAACCACTCTCGGTACTCAGAGTCCGGAACGAAAATTAGAGCATAAATGTTGTGTTGCCATTTTTTATTTTAGTTTTCAAAATCTTATATGAAACTTAAAAGGAGTTTTTTATAGGCTACTTTATTGTTAGACTAATTTGGCAAAAAATGAGAAAAGTGAGAAATTTTAGTATAGGGTAAATGATAAAGTATGGGGAAGTGTTAGAGGAGGCGTTGGGGTTGTGAGGAAGTGTACGGAGTAAGTGTGGGAAAGTTATGGTAGAGGTGAAAGGAAGGTGTTAGGTGAGGTGAATGTGGGGGGAGGTGAGGAAAGGTGTGAGGGGTGTGGAAAAGTGTGTAGAGACGTGTCAGGAGAGTGGAGGAGGTGTTGAATGAGTGTGGAAATAGGTGTCGGGTGAGTGTGGAGGGTGTTGGGAGAGGTGTAAAAAATGTGTGGAAGAGTGTGTGGGCACCCCCACATCTCCACACCTCTACGCATCCCAACACACTTTCCCCCACTTCAACACAACCTCTGCACTCACCGTATACACTCTTCCACACCTCTCCCACATCCCCGACACTTCCCTTACACCCCAACACACTTTCCCATTCCCCTACCACATTTTCCCACTCCTTCCTTTTATGTTCCCCTCATACTTGACCCAACTCCTGAAACTACCAAAAATTCCCCGATTAACCCACGACCCACAAGTGTCCCAAATTCTCTTTACTCCCCCACTCTCCCCCAATTCTTTCCCATACTGCCCCATACTTGCTTTATTATTAATCTCATACCAAAATTTCTTACTTTGCTCATTTATTGCCAAATTTAATCTAGAAATCAAGTAGGCCTACCCTAAAAACTCCTAGTAAATTTAATAAAAAAATTTGAAAACAAAAATAAAAAAATGGCAACACAACATCTAAGCTTCGTAAAAATATTAGCGTTTTTGTGGACATATACGTAATAATGTTTTTTTGTTGAGAGACTCCACTGAAAGAATATAAGTACAATGTAGCTGTAGGCTACTCTACAGGCAACCGCGATTTGATGTTACGAAAAATGGAGAAATGGAAACACTGTTGATTTCATCAGCATAATTACCGCAGCACTTTAATTTTTCGCTGCACTTTAGCTGAACGTCGCTGCTATGTATTAAACGTCGCTGCTGTTTATTAAATATCACTGCTATTTACTAAATATTGCTGCTGTTTATTAAACATCGCCGCTATTTAATACAATATCCCCGCTATTTATCAAATGTCGTTACACTTTGGTTGTTATTGCATTCTTTGAAGCGTTTGAGCTGCAGTTCACTTCACTTTAAATAAATAGCTATGAAACAGCGTAAATGTTGCTGAAAATTCGTACAAAATTAGCTAAATCGTTTTTTTCACAACACGCTGAATGATTTGTTAGGTATCATTTTATTAAGTTTGTTTGAAATTTAAAATGAAATTCATATTAAGGCCTGGGCCAGCGCATATTTTCTATCGATTCCGGAGCCCAATGCACTAACCACGTGGTCAACTCCACGTTTTAAAAGATACTGTATATTTACAGTAAAGTTTAAAAGATTGGTATCGCCACGCAACTATTAGTGGATAACGGTTAAGCTTTTTGACCAATCTGTGCGTTACGGTACCATTTTTGTTGAACAGGGTGCCTTTTCAGTCGATTATAGCGTTGCGGTTGTATTTGGATTTGTTGGGCTCCAACAATCTACCAGGCTCCCTAAGCGAACAAGCGTCTTGGTGGTCTAATAATTACAATACCAATGGCACTTCATCCATGTTTCAAGTCACCATTACTAATTATGAATCAACTCTAAGTAAGTAGTGTTCAGTGGTGAAAGTAGAAATTTTTTCTTACCGGTACTGCGCCAGAAGCCCAGACGAGCAATGGTGATAGTAAAAAAAAAATTCGTAGTTGCTGATAAAAAGAAACAAATGAGTCTTAGGTATCCACTTATCCAATCACAAAATCCTAAACGCCATAATTATAGCCAAACTTTAAATTTTAACGAGCTATGAAATATCAGATAATCCGAGAATGGCTAAAACGCAAATAACTAATTTGTCTCTGGTTTAGAATGAATCGCTAATCTGAGACTCGAAACAATGTCCTGTAGTACTGTTGCCTGCATATTGGAGAGTAAAAGGTTTGCCCGGAGGTATTTTGACACCAAATTTGAAAAAGCTATTTGGGGGAGGGGGATAAGTCTCATTACTGGTCTCTTTTCTCTTCCAATAATGCTTAATTTTTCTTTGCATTTTATGAACGTATATTATTTAGGCTAGAAATATTCCTAAAAATCAACCTTTCAAATTGTAATACTCGTTCCTTTTTATCGGTTATATTCGTTTATCAGGAATCGATAACTTGTGCGTAAAAACTCGTCTTTCGGCTTTTGCTTTTCGCGGTCGAAATATGTCGCATGGCGGACAGACAGTCTCCTTAGGTTACTCCTTTCAAATAAGCTAGTACAGGAGTTCCTAAACTTTTTGAACCGCGCCCCCCTTAACATTACTCATCGTAATTCGCGTCCCCTATATCTCAATATTGTGTAAAGCAAACAAAAAAGGACTGTGGTTTATTTGCCAGTTATTTCCTTAATGTCAATGAGAGGGATGTATCTAGCTTTTTAGATGCTGACAGCTTAATCCGAAGCTTCGTTGAAGGCGGGGGCACAGGGCACAACGCATATCGGCTTCACAATTTCATCTCCTCCGACATTTTGTTTTTACGTTGACTAGTGTAGAAAATCCACTTTCACACAAAAAAGTGGACGAAAAGTGAAGAAGGATTAGAACCACACAGTAAGAACATTGTGTACAATCTACATGAAAATACGTACATCTGATTTTCAAAAACTCAACAATCTACTCACACTGTAGCCCGCGTGGGGTCAAACCTCAACTGAAAAAATACGCAATTTTGGCTAATGCTATACTTCTATTACTATTGTAAGTTTTGCACAATGCTGTATGTGACCAGGGGAGGTATACTGCTCAAATTTCGTTGCACTTAAACGCAATGCGTTAACTTTCTTTGTTCACTAAGTTAACGCATTGCGTTAAGTGTGCAAAAGTTGAGCAGTATACCGCCCCAGTTCTACGTCATAATGCTATACTCTTAACCAGCAAAAATCAGCTGCAGCTGCTGCGTCAATAAACGCTGTTAAAATATTTTGTCTGATGGATATCACGCTCAGTAAATACAAACGAATTACTGCCAACTGGTTCACCATTCGGTGACGGAAGCATCAAATAAAACTTTCGAACTCCCACTGAGAGAGAATATTATCAACAGCAATATGGTTTCAGTGTAAAAACATTTGGCGGTTTATCTGTCTGCGCAACACAATTTTCTCATATATCTTTGTAAAACAAAACATTTGATAAAATCTTTCGCGCCCCCCAGTTTAAGAACCCCTGGGCTAGTAGGCTACTGATTACGTCGTCGTTAAAATGAGGCTATCATTTGCTCGAAGGAAAATTTTAGATTGTGATGTCACAGTTTGTGCTGATTTGCTTTAACTACTGAGTAAATTTTTCCATCTCTGCTATCATTATCCACATAGGCCTAAATCCTCTCATAAAAATATTAACTTCCACGTCAATGTGGCCAAACTTTGTAAAAAAAAATGCCTAGTTTAGGCGGGTCCTAGAAAACTTCCGAAATTTTTTGGGCTGCAGACGAGACCCTCAAACAAACGCGGTTATTTAGCTTACGGGCACTTTGAACAAAAAGCTGTTCGCATTAAAGAACTTTGATTTTGATGAAAAGTTTTGAAATTAATTCTATACAAAAATAAATTTATTTAATAAAAGTGAGCCCATTCTTGAATTTTTTTTTCTTGGTGATTTGACTAGTGGAATGTGCTAATGGGCTGGATTTAGATTTAAAATCTTTTACCGGTGCGGCGTTCCGGCAGCAAATCTTTTACCGGAACGGCGTGCCGGACCGTTCCGACTTATTTTCACCACTGGTAGTGTTACTAAAAACAGCAGTTTGTATTCGCCTGAGAAATTGTTTGCGTCCTGTTCCTGAGTTTTATCCCATTTGATGGTAAACCCTAAGAATTTTTTCATCTTGCAATGTAAAACTGTCCCGGGTTTTTAACGTCTGTTTGGGTTCAAGATAGCTTGGACATAAATTAGAGAAATGTTGTTTTTTTTTAACTGGAGTGTGTAAAGGCATATCCGCAGAATACTTGCACTAATAGGGGGTGGTGGGGAGGGGGTATGAAGAAAACTCTCTAAAAAAGTCTTACGCGCCAATTAGCCAGTGATCTCAAAAAAGGTCCAGCAAAATATGAGGTCAATCCGGAATACCTTTCGATGATGGGTGTTTTGCAGCGGGTGAATGTACAATAGTCCTAAAGACTGCATGTTGGTTTGAAATATTTTGGGGGGCAATGCTCTCCCTCCTTTTAGGATGATGTAGGTGTGTAATGTGAATAACTTATCAATTTCAAGGTGATTATAAAGGCATTTTTCTTTTACGTGTTTTTCTCTCTAGCATGCTGAATGAGGCCTAATAAATGCTGCTACTATAAGCCTTTGCTTAACTGACTAATGCATATAGGCTAGGTGTTCTCATCCGGAAGCAATTGACTTGCTAAGAGGGTCACAAGCGCAAGATTTATTATTGGTAATTAACCACCAAAAGTCAGCAGACGGCTGTAGCTACTATGAATAAAATACCGACAGAAAATTCATCTTATTGCTGAGCAGGGGGGTATATAGGGGTTGAGAGTCTCTAGAAGGGTCGACAAACCATAAAAGGTTGAGAACCACTGGGCTAAAGCAATGCTCTGATTTTTACTAAGCTTGCTCGGAAGCGAAGTTGGATTTGTGGTTCTGTCTCGACCGCTCTGGAAGCATTGCGACCAGCGATTTTGGAACCTCTCTTGAATTTGTGAGAGAAGTTGCTTCTCAATTTAACATTGCACCTGATGTTGTGAGAATTGGAATGTCCATTTACAATAGCCAAACATTCCTCATCAGTAAATTGAATGAACACACAAGTAATTCCGAATTCAATGCAACCATCAATGCACTTCCAGTTGTCACAGGAGGTAAGTAGACGCCGAGACTATTAGGCCTGCACTGTCTTGTTACATGCATCGAATTGAATTAACACTTATATTTAATAAATTGGAAACTGCTAGGCTTGTTTTTTAAAGGACTGTACAGGCGCTCAATATAAATGTCTATCACCCTTTGGATTGGATAAACTTCCGAAAATATAATTAGAGTCTATATAAGTTTTCGGAAGTTGGTCAAAGCAATATTTTTCGTTATTGTCTCATTTTGGGGTAACATTTTATTTATGTAGGAGGAACTAGCACCGGATTAGCTATAACCAACGCCGTAAACGATGGATTTTCCGAAACAAATGGCGCTCGGCCCGCTGCTGAAGCTGTTCCTCGTGTTTTAGTAGTTGTTACAGATGGACAAAGTAGTGATTCGGTTGTTGATCCTTCTAACAATGTAAGATTACGTTTCAAGACAAGATAAAAAGGTTGTCTAAATGTAATTTTCCATCGTCCTGTTTTCATCAAATTTTATATTGACAGTGATAATATTATTGCCTACTTTCTTTTCTTATTGTCTTTTATTGGCCATTGTTGATTTTCTTTTTGTTTTTTTGTTTAGACCTAATTTTCCAATCCTGTTTATTCCTTCCTTTATTCGCCATTCAAAAAGGCCGTTGCAACCATATTATGCCGATTGTTTTATTTTTTCCCCAGAGTTGAAAAAGATAATTAAATAGGCTACTTTACTGTATTTCTAGTGTTTTGCACTATTCCTATTGGAAAAGATGCAGAATTTTTAAAAGGGGGTGGGGTTGCTAAGAATAAAAAAACATACATATTTTGCAATTTTATATGTTAGGTCTGCAAATATCGAAGTGCTAATGTGTTATCATGTTTAATAAAAATTCAAGAAGGGGATTTGTGCCTGCTTAGGCTCCCGTGCTGAACCGCTAATAATTTTATGCTTCACATAACAAAGTAAAACTATAAGCAGGGCAGGGGGGAAAGAAAAAGAATGGTGTGGTAATTCGGATCCAAGAGAAATGAAAAAAAAAGGTAGAAAAACGGCATCAAACCGAAAAAATCGGATTCAGAATGATATTAGTTTCGATTAAATTGCCTAACTCCTAATCATGATTTTTTTTCTGTCTACATATGTCCCGTTTCCATTTTACTTGGATTTTTACTACAAAGGCTCGTGCTGCTGGAATCACGGTTTTTGCGGTCGGAGTTGGATCTGGTTTTAATCCGGTTGAAATTAATCAAATTGCTAGTGACCCTGACACTCAACATGCAAGCTCATTGGCTGATTTTGATGCTCTGCTGGAAATTTTAACTCAACAAATTGCTCAAGAATCCTGCACGGCCTCTGCAGTTGTTCCGGTAAAATAACGTTTAGAGTTCGATGAACTATGCCACATTTAGGCCTACATATGTAGCCTAATAATTTACCAAAAGCACACTCTTCAGATAATGCATGTAATCGTTTGTAAAGAGTTTTTTTGTTATATAAAAATAATAGGCCAAAGACTTTGGAATACAATATATGTGAGACGAAAATAGCTTAAAAAAAAAATAATAAAGCTGCTGTAAATCTCAAAACTGCAATCTCAAAACTGTTAATCTCAAAACTGTTTTGAGATTTACAGCGGCTTTATTTTCCCTCCTTATGCAACAGGCCAAAAACTTAAGAGAATACGAAAAATCGTAAAAGTTGTATTAAACGAAAGCTCATTTGCCGCAAAAAACGTTGGTATCAAAATCAATAATGAATGTGTTGCACAACACATTAGGGCTCAAGCAACCCCTTGGAAATTTACAAATTCCTTTTTGGTGAGGCGTGTCCTCTCTTTTCAGTTAGGAGCTATACTCTGTTTCATTGCATAACATATACATACGTTGTGTGTAAACATGGTAATAACTTCACGACGATGTGACTCGATGTCTAAAGCGTTAAAGAGAAGCCTACCCATTACCTTAACTTTTGCTTTCAGATTGATATTGAAGTATCTGTTGGTATTCAACCTGGCAATGATCATTTTTCATCAGTAGAAACCCCATTTACTGGATTTCTGTTTCTGTCGTTTAGTGTAACGAGCACAGCCGTTAACAGCTCTGGGCAAGTGTATTTTGGAACCTTGCAACAACCGAGTGAAGCCTTTCATTTTTTGAGTTTTACGCTTTTACCGGTGAGTTTTGTCGAGTTGTTTATTTTCATCATTTGCGTTATTTTGACGCATCTCTGCTGCCTGCTTGGAGGCTAGGGACCATTAAACCAGTCCTTAACACTTTTAAGCCTAAACATTAAAGTTGCCACTACCAATTTGATTACAACAGTAGGCTTATTAGTTTTCATGTACGTATGCGTCACAAATAGCTTAAAATCAGTGATGAGAACGACATGTTGCTACTGTATTATCAAAACTTTTTTTCTTGCAGGCTTCGACTTTTCAATTGTCCATTGATCTTTCAGTCGCTTTTCGCAGCAAAACAAGCGACGATTCGGATTTTAAGCGGACCTTTGGTGCTCGACAACAAACCAATCCATTGTACCTGCGAATCGTCTCCACTGGAAGCGAAGAGTTACTTGTTGCTTACAGGGCGGTAAGTTAGTTTTACTCCTAACTTTAGGCAGGCCCATGTGGTGGGATTGAAATTTTTTGTCAGATGGTTCTATAACATTATTTAAATTTTCAACCGGTTCTGTTTCAACTAATGGCACAAGTATGCATAGCAACGCAGGCCGGTTTGCTGGTCTGATAAAATTTCATAAGACGGTTTTATTAGGGTTGCCATACGTCCTCTTTTTGAAGAACATGTCCTTTTTTTTTAGTGAAAATTAATTTGTCCTCCGAGGACATTAAAAATATTGCCCAAATGTCCTCCTTTTCGGTATTTTGAACTGTGAAAACATGTTTGTTATTTGAAGAAGAAACACGAAAATTTTGGGAAGGTTTAGCTCCTGGCTGAACAAACTACGGCCTGCGGATGTGAAGACTTTGTCTTTTTTTGCTCTTCGCTTGATTTTGGGTGGAAAATTGGACATCTGCGGACTTGGTGACCTTTTTTGCTCTTCCAATCCGTGAACCTCCCCTCCTTTGGCGCAGTGAAAATGTGGTAGCCCCAGTTTTATGGAGCCGGTTTTGAACCGGATAAATCCCACCATTGCCCATATATAGGTTACAAACTTGTAAAAAGTCAAATCTAATCTTTGTCAACATTTACCGCCCATATGAAAAGAGTATAAATTTGTAACCTGCTACCAGATTTCTGCCATTTACTACACTGCGTTTGCTTCGCTCTGTACCTATGGTCAGGCTTGTCCATGAGAATGGAATTCTCACAGGAAATGTACCGTGGGATAATATGGCACAACACGCATTGCATTTCCCATGGGAACTATTGGACATAAACTCTGCGCTCATCAGATTTGCTTGTAACATGAAAATTAAGGAAATGCTGGTTGAGAAACTACCCTAACTAACTGAATAAGTACTATCAGAAACAGTTAATGAGCAGGAAATCGAAAATTTGCTGAATGAACACAGTAACTGGGAATTTTAGTGCCAAAATGATAGCTCTTTTGAACCTTGAAGTTAACGAAGTCCATAAATTTTACCGTTTTGTATCTCTTTTTGTACATGTGTTGCTATCTAGTAGCCAACGCGTTATACTTAAATCTTCATTGATTCAATAACTTTCATTATTTTGTATTTTGATGGGAATCCCATGGCATGGGGTGGGACACTTATTAATTGCTACGGGATGGAGCAGAAAAATATATACCATGCACTAGCGTATTTAGGGGGGGGGGGATAAAGGGCGATGGCCCCCCCCCAAACAACCTTACAAAAAAAATAAAAAACGAGCAGAAATGAATGTAACTTAGATATATTTGGAAGTTATTGTGGAACTGTTACTGGGGGGTCGGTTGAAAATAACAATGAAATGCAGACATTTTTAGTGTATACTAACTTTAAAAGGCTATGGAGATGTAAGCGGTCGGCGTTGGGTATCGTGAAATAACGAGAATTAATAAAGCGCCTATAATGTGCTTGCTATGCCTTGTTCTCAATTTAAAAGTGTTTGATACCGATTTGTATGTCCTACCTCAGAAGCGCAGAATACAATAGAGCGAGGATATAAACAAATAACGCGTTCGTGACATGAGCCGAAATTTAATTCAAATCGGTTTAGGGTGCTTTTTTTTGCACCTTTACCTCATCCAAATCCGAACTGGCACGAATTTCTAAGCAAAAACTTGTCATTGGTTTTGAGTTTTGTTTATTTCTCAAATGAAAATGATTATTTTGATAAAGTTATTTCATTTATTTGATTTTGCTTGTCATGGCGAAGCCCACTGCAGCTAATTCGCCTTTAAAAATAGCTGTTTTGCCTAACGTAAAAGTTACTGCTTTTTTCAATTTTAAGGCCGGCCTCTTGTCAATGGCTATTTTTATTGCATAACAGGCTTGCTAACTCAGATAGCTTTGGATAAAGACGATAAGATCCAAACGCAAATCAAGTTGTTGTTGCTTTGACTTAAAGTGACAAAATTTAGATCTAAATATGGATTTTATAACGACTCTATGCAACTATGCTGATAAGTCAGTATTTTCAGCGCCTCCCTGTTTTGTTGCCCGCGCCCTTTTCTAAGCCTTCATCAATTTTAGTGTGAAATTTGTGTGCTTGTGCTATCGTTACTTTTCAGCGTATTGGCGTTTAGAAATAAAATGATTGATTGATTGTAATAGGCCAAGAAAAAATGTATAGTAGCCAGACCCAGTAGCCTACTGGGTAAAACAAGAAAAAAATTGGAGTTAACTACTTTTCCAATGCAAAAAATATACGACCGTTTTGGTAAAATTTCGACGAGTGGTTCTAGCTATAGAAATAATATGATAACCAAGTGCGTATGCAAGGGGGGTTCGTCAGTTCAAAGCCCCCTTCCCTATTGGTTCGTCAACTTTTCAGGTTTATAGATTAACCTTGGTCCTTGATCTGTAGTAGCTACACAGCGTGAGCCCTCAAGAACCACGAGCGTTGCTCAATTTCGGCATGCCATTTATTGCGTCTCAATTTCGTGAGTCTAAAACTAGGGGGCGCTGCCAATGTTCAGAACGGGCGCGTGATCTTGCTCTTGCGTCTGTTTATGATAACGTGGTGGCCTGGCTGAGAGACAAGACGTGCTCTAGCATGTAGTTCGGTCTGACAGCTTTAAATCAAATCAAGCCTGCTCTAAGCGAAGCAGCTGAGAGCCTACAGGTTTACTTTAGATAACGAGGATCACGGATGCATTGTTCTGGAAGCTGTTCAATTTTTTAGTTGTTCATTGTGAAATTGATTGTCAGTTTACACATAATTTATTATATTTTTTTTATCTTCGTAGAAAAAAACTTATCGACGAGAAAGCGACGAAGACGCTACTCGCGATACGAATCCAGATTTTAGGTTTAAGGTGTTGCCATTTGTTTCCAAGTTTCTTGGTTGAATTTTGCTTGTTGATGCTTTAATTTGTTGCTTGTAAAGAAACCATCAAGCAGAGATAATCATCGTGAAGCATCTTATCCAAGGACTCAACAACAAAGCGTATTGTGAGAGTTGAATCAGTCACCACCTTTAACGATGGTCGACGTGGAAACAACGCTCCACCCACTGCGTCACGTTCACTTTATTTGGGTGTTGCATCGTTATGACTAGGGCAGGGGTCGGCAACCTTTTGCACTTAAAGAGCCAAATAGTCCGTTTGTTACAATACGAAACCCAGCGGGAGCCGCAAAACTATCGTCATGTCTAAAAACTTCAGTTATTCCGAAAATGATTTGTAAAAAAAAGGTCTTTATTTGCCTCCAAAAGGAGCCACAACTGGGGGTTCAAAGAGCGCAGGTTGCCGACCCCTGGACTTGGGCAACCAAAAGTCGCTTACGGATTGTACTCAAAACAAATTTCAGAGTGATTTTTCAGAAAGCTTTCAATGCATTGTTTCAAATCGTAGTTTCATAAGTCAAAAGAAGCCAAAATTCAGCGTTTGCGCAAAAATATTTTTAAGAAGCTTTCTTCCTTTTTTTCGTGTTTCTGTGAAGTCATTCATTCATTCATTTATAATTCTTATTTTTGACGAAACGTGAAACGGTGCAAAGCATCACACATGTGAGCGTTTTCCAAATTGGGAGGCGTGGACTAGTCTAAAAAGAGGCGCAAATGTTAGTCATGATCATTTAAAAATAAGGCTGGTGTATTATTTTGTGAAGGAAAGCGTCATGATTAATATTTTGTGAAGAAGACGTAGTAACACAAAGTTTGAAAACCACTGCTTTAATGTGTGCGCTTACGGGCGATATTGCAAAGCTTGCAATCTTAAAACATGCGAGAATCGTGCAACAGAAAAATATTTTTAATGAAAGGCTTCAGCACGTGCACAAAATTTCAACACACCATAAAGAACAGGGTTTCCCAACTGGGGATGCTTGCACCTCTTGGGGGCGCGAGGAAGCATTCCAGGGGGTTCAAAACGGCTTATAGATTTTTATCTTGTAATAAGAGTGTTTTTATTTTCGGTTACTCAGTGTCAATTTTTTAACACTGTTACGCTCTAGTAATATGTAATTCGCAAACGTCTAAGTGGCGTAAAACCCTTAGCCTCTTTGTGGTTGGTTAAAATCAAGCTCTGAAAACAAAATGCGTCTGATTCAACAACAGAGTAGTGACTGGTTTAACTATCCTATACCTTGCATTAGCGACACTTTCAAAAACTCTAAAATTGATTGCTCCGCTAAGGGAGCTTACAGCGTTGCCCCAGACCCCCCAGCTGAATACCTGCTGGGTTTTTGACGCAAAGTCATTACAGGAAAATGTTTAAGGTCAATAACACACATGAATTCATTTCAGCCCCTACCATTACGAACATTTGGTTTGCGTGGCTGATTGCAGTCGCATATATTGTAAGGGGTGCAAGAACATATCAAAAATTTTATATGAAAAAAATTGGGAGTATGAAAATGGTTGGGAACCGCTCTATTATGAAAATGGTTGGGAACCGCTCTATTATAAGACAATACAAAACAAAAGAAAAAGAGAGTTCCTAAAATGCTTAAATGTGAACACTTATGTTCAAATAAATTATATGAAGTTACTTACCGACGACAGGCAATAATTAATTAATTACCAGATCCTGACTTTCACGTTAAAAAATCATCCGTACTCCAACTAAAATCTCAATTAGTGATTCAGATTTATTGCAACTTTTTAACTCGTCAAAAGTTGCCCCCCCCCTTTTGTAAATTCTAAATACGCCACTGATACCATGGACTAGCCTTCATATGCTGGTAGCAATGTGCAAAATGTTTTTTGTTTAATATACTGTGTTCGCTTTTGACAAGGTACCTAGCAAAATGCAAGGCATTACCAATTCGCCTCGTGATTTATACCTTGAGCCGATTGTGCAACCATATCTTTGTGTTAGCTTTTTGCCTAGTCTTTATAAAGGTCACACTTCTTACTTGGATGAGGTCTGAAAAGTTGAAACAGCGTGTGTCAGCAAATGCGAATGCAAAAGGACTGAACTAAATCTATTATATTATAGGCTACGGACATTGCAAATACTACAACTGAAGGAAGCAGCAACACTTCAATTCTTGCGGTGGGCTTTGCATACGACGCCTCTCCAGTAAATCTTCAAGCTATTATTGCTGGCAGTGCCGTAGCAGGAATTCTTGGTTTGGCTCTAATCATCGCTGTTGTTTATTTAATCAGGAGAAAGCAAGAAAATAAAAAAGTCTCCTCTGCAGCTCAAACCAACCCGGTTCCTGTGATGACAATTAGCAGTGTAAGAAATAGACCATGTTTTTAAAAATTAATGAATTTTTACATTTATTCTTCTTCAGTACATAGCCTATGGGTATGGCACAACGGGTGCTGCTCACCTGGTCCACATGTCCCAATAAATGGTCCGAACACTCACAAGCTTTCTGAATCATTATCAAACTTTTAAGGTCATAATTGAAAAAAGTGATCGGGGCTGTGGGCTTTTGGTCTACTCAATTTGGGAATGCGGACAGGTTAAGTGTGCGGTTGTTCATCAATGCTTGTGACAAATAATGTTGACTCTGCCGAAAAATTGGCAAAACCATGCAGAGACAGAAGACCGTTTTGTAGCTTTTAATCTTGGCTTAAGACAGTTTTGCATGCGACTAAATTTTCATTTTAAACTCGGCTTCTATGCATGAGCTATTTGCTCTATTGCGAGTTATTAGTCAGAATGGTTTACTACTGTAGAATGCAGCTATGGCTCCATTATGAAATTAACTTAGGTAATAGGAAAATTTTCTTGTCCAAAATTATTGTTTGATTTTACTTAATTAAATGCAAATAACCTAAAGCACTTTAACGGAATCACGTCAATCTAATAATAGTATCGTTAGGCGTACTATAGTGCCCTGAAGTTACTGTACAACAAATTTATGCCACATAAAATTTGGAACAACCTGCTAACAAATATTTTGTGTTTCTTAGACTTCTGGAGCCCAGCAAAACGTCGCAAGTTTTTCGTCGCTAGTTATCAGGCCTTCCAACAGAAAAGGACAAAGAATAGCGCCACCTGGTGTAGTTAATATGGAAATTGTTAATCTCGAGTAAAGCTTAAAACTGTCGTTATGCTTGACTGGT
The DNA here is from genome assembly GCA_964006365.1 of Trididemnum miniatum. Classification (NCBI taxonomy): domain Eukaryota; kingdom Metazoa; phylum Chordata; class Ascidiacea; order Aplousobranchia; family Didemnidae; genus Trididemnum; species Trididemnum miniatum. The sequence goes on along the minus strand of OZ023251.1, from coordinate 9,537,408 downwards.
GTTTGCGATTGTGTAACCAAGGGTGCCCGTATGCGTCGCCCCCTTCTGTCACGGACGTACGTTGTCGCTCAAATCCTGTTAGCCTAAGGTAATTGCCTTGAAACTGCGCCCCCTCCCCCAAAGTATTTCTGCGTACGCCCTGACTTTTTTGTACTGCGTTGGTGCGTTGTTTTGAGTTCGTTGTATTTTTTATCGACTTGTCAAGGGGATGAATCTAGTACAGCACCCGATAGGTTTATGCAACTAAGTACAAAGTTTAACTTCGTTAAACTTTGCATTTTTAAAATTTATAAAGCTGTTTGAGTGATTTGAGAACCGAAAATCCCTAAAAACAGATTTTGAAATTAGTATCCGCATACAAAATATGAAAATTTGTTTCCATTTTTGTGCTCGAGCTGGATTGCGATAACTGCTGTTCTAAAACGTTTATTGAACAAGCGATAGAACCTAGTAGCAATGAGCTCATAACATTTCAAGTAAACTCTGTTTATTCCTACCAACTGATGTTACCGTGTGCACGTAGACTTCTCGTAAATTATGTAAAAAAGTTTCTTTTTCATCTTATAGGTTACTGTACTTTGATAACTGTGAAGATCGTTTTCTTTTTGCAAATTTTATTCAGAGATAGTAGTCATATCTTGCTATATTTTGGTTAATATATTTTACACAAAAACGTGTCGTATAAATGCTTAGAGAGAACACAGTCTGCAACGTGTAAGAATCTATGCAATAGTTTTTTTTTTTGTGAGCACTTATTTCACATTTTTGATGTTCATTAAAATAGTTGTAACGTAGTTGAAAACCCACCTTGGCGTCTGGCATAGAAAAAAAAATTTAAATTATCATGGAAGTACAGTAAGTGATTTTTCAGAAGTGAATTAGTGATAAACAACATAGATTGAACAATGGGACAAAGAGCAAAATCAAAAAAATCTGCATTATACCCGCAGAATTACGCCGAGACGTGTTGCGAGTAGCGGGACCCGTTTTCTCGCTTTGGCGCCTGGGTAACACAGCTTTTAGGAACGTCGTCGCGGTGGCAAGCTGTTGGTTACACCGCTTCCCATTACATGCCCGTAAATGGAACCTCAGACCCCCATCATCGACAGCGACGTGTTTAAGAACTGAGATAACGGGCAATTTAATGGCCTTATACATCTTTGTAATGCGCAAATGTAAACTATCAAAATATTTTTTTTGATTCAAACGCTCTTGGAACTGGCTTCATAATCAATTATTTCTATAGCAATCAACAATAAAGAGTTGATCACTGTAGGCCTACTTCGTTACTCCCGTTTATCGAAGGGCGACGCGCCGCACGCGACAACGATTATAACGCAAGCAGATGCAGCAGGATTTTGCGTGATCGGTGAAAAGAGAAATAAAAAAACGAGGTAAAAAAAATGTGGTGTTTCCCCGTATTGGTAAACGCATGTTAACAGAAGTGCTTCAAATGTAAAAGTTTCCTTATATAATTAATCAAAAATATTGTTGTATGACAAACGGCCTCCTCTGAGTATTATTACATACAGTTTACTCCGTTTCAAAACAAAGAGGCCGACAACCTTTATTCAATAAAAACAATTAACATTGAAACCGTACATCTCCAAATAATGTAATTTGAGAAAAAAAAATTTCATAAGTCATTAAGCTCAGCCAAAGAGGTTTCAAAGTCACAGCAAAGCTTTTTGTTTTAATGGTAACGTCAACGAGTGTCCATTGAAATTTTAAGCTGCTAAGTTGGTACAGTAGAGCTTTCATTTAAGCTGACATGCTGAAAAGTGCTTTGAGTAATGCAGGTTCTTCGCATTAACGAAAACAGCGATAACAGTCTAAGCGAGATGCTCAAAATAAGCCCAAAAGTAAAACAAGCGAAACTAAGACAATCATGCTAAATAGCTTGAGGCTTCTTTAATTACGAATAAGATAGCCTACCAAAAAAAGCATTCTATTTGAATGAGATTGACAATAATTAATGTATTCCAATCGAAACGTCTCTACTCGTTTGTTAAGAGTACGTTATTGGTGCGGAAGGTCTGAAGTTCGATCGCCGGATCGGTGAAATCGACACAGTGTTGCCAACGGCTCGCCACCGCTGCGACGTTTCTTCGGAGCTGCGTTGCTCATGCGTTAAGTTGCCAAAATGGGCCCGCCACTCGTTACACGCTTCGGCGTAATTCCGCGAGATTAATGAAAATTTGATTTGATTGTTTATGCATCAATTTCGGCTATTTTATTCTTAATTAAACTTTCTGAAACTTCTATCAATCGTGCTTTAAGGCTTCTTATTCAGCAATAATTGGTAAATGAAAATATAACAAAAGCAGATCTTTGGGCAAAAGCAAAGTACTTCGAATTAATTCAATAAATTTGAACTAAATGTGGTAAGACCATTTAGCTTGTCATGATAAATACCAATTTTCAAATCGAAATCAAATTTTCATTGTACTCACAGTATTGCGCCGAAGCGTGGAACAAGCGGCGGGGCCCGTCTCCGCAGCTTAGTGTATAAGCAACATAGCTTCGAAAAAACGTCTCAGCGGTGACGAGTCGTAGGCACGCTGCGTACGATTTGACGGAGCTGGGAATTGAGTCCCAAACCTTTCGTCACAAAAACGATGTCGTCATTACTACCTTAACAGACCAGTTTCATTATTAGATGTTAATTTTCTAAGGCAAAATTACAATTACATTTTTTATCATGTGTATTTGTTTCATTTTACGCTGGTTACTTTGAACAGACTATGAAACTAAACCCCTTTTGCGAATGAAGTACAAAGTTGTGTTAAGTTCTACCATGCCTTATCACGCACAAAAATTCGAAAATTGTAAGCCGCAAGCTTCAGTTTCTGTAAGGTTTGACAGCACTTTAAAAAAACTATCAAAAAAAAATTCGCTTTTCTACGCCAATAAAACTTATTTCAGGTTTTGTGAGCAAGTTAAGCTTTGGTTTTTGCTCATGTAATTTGAACCAAGTAAAACGAACAAACATTAATAGTATGACTAAACTCTATACAACAGTTTTGTTGTGTTTTCTGACTTTCTTCGTAGAATCTCAAAGCGAGAAATCCAAAACATACAGGTAACTTACGAAGATTTTGTGATGTTAAAAAGTTTAGCTGTCCCTACATAGCCTCGGGTGCCGCGTGTAGGTTACGAATCCTGCGTGACAGGTTCAATTCGCGGCTACTCGCATTTGACAATCAGTATATAGATTGCTACTGACTCGAAGAGCGAAAGTTCACTTTGCAGTATCCCTCAATTATTGTTGAACTTCCAGTACAATAGTTGGAAAATGTAGGCTCGATTTAGTTCTTCCAGCCAATAGCATTCAGCCGACAGTTGAGGTCATTTAATTTGAGAATTTGGAGCTTCGAAGACTAACTTGACTTCAGTTCCGTACGTATAGCCTGAGCGTCTAACAACCTTCTTCTGGTTGAGCGTACCTCGATCAATTGACTTGTTCGGGCAGTCAAGGGTTCAAATCCCACTCGAGATTCGTGTTCGTTTTGGATAAATTTAACATTTTAAAGATTTCTCTTCTTTCAGACCAGTCTATATGACAGTTTGTTAGGGACATTCATTTCATTTCAAGATATTTGTTGATTTTATAGATTTTGTGTTCTTATTTCGTATTTGCTATTTTTCGTAGATTGGGCCCGACATCTCGAATAATTGATCTAACACTTATTCCCGGAGCTATCGGTGAAGATGTGGTAAATGCTTGCATCTTGAAAATCGAAAGTCTTGGAGTGTTTATGAATGATTTTGGATTGCTCAGAAGAATAGCGAGAGTTGAAACAGATTTTGGAACCAGTTATGCCCCCGATGCTAACACTAACCGGGGCATATGGCAGGTATGCAATTAATGAGTCTGGCACGGCTGTGAACTTAAAGTAGGCTGGCTGCTCAGTGCTCAACCTCTTTCTCCAACCTCGAATTTGAACTCAAAAAATGACAATTATTAAGAATGAACTTACTGTAAACTCAAACCCAAAAAGTTGATCTAGTTTTGAACTAAGCCTGAACTTGTTAAAGTTAATCGAACGCGGTCTGAATTCGACAAAACAAATCCATTCGACCTCAGAAAATTAAAAATAAAAAACTCAAAGTCGGACTTGCAAAGTTTTGTAAACTCAAATTTTTCTTGAGCTCAAACAAAAATACTTCCAGCGAACGGTATTTGTGAACTCAAAAATTAAGAAAACGTAACGAAATTTATTATGTGAATATTGTAGCAACAGGAGGGTATCCAGAGTGAATAATCGCCCCCCTCCCCCCAAAAAAGCGTATAGCAGTACTAGTGCGTTTAAATTTCCAATGTTCATGCATTATTTCGCGCAATAAAACCATGAAAGTAAGACGTTCATTCAAACAGAAATCCTGTATCTATCCCCTGATCGTGATTTAAGTTAACATTTCTCAACGCTTCTCTCATAGGTTTTGTCCTCGTCATAACGCTATGACTTCTCTTTAACGATGCTATTGTTGGTGAATTCTAGTTTTTAATGACATCGATTTCTTCTAACTCGCGGGATTATGTCGATCGAAGCTTGTAACGAGTGGCGGGGCCCATTTTCGCGACTTAGCGCCTGGGCCACACGGCTCCGAAGAAACGAAGCAGTAATGGTAAAAAAATGGCGACACTGTCTGATTTGACCCAACCAGCAATTGAACCTTAAACCTAGGCTAATTCAGAGAGAGATGGCCATCGAGGGAAGATGGCCATCAGTCGCTATTTTCTTAGCTTTACAGTACATGCTACGCAAGATTGACTTCGTCAGTTTCGAATCAGCACATGGGGAAGCAACATGTCTGAAACTGCTGTCAAAATTTGCTAAATTTTGTGAAATATAGTCAAAATAATTTTTAAAATGGGGTAAAAATTTTCAGCAGGATATAGATAGCAAGCAGTAATATCTTTTGTGGGCGTGTTTTCACTCCATAGTCTTGCTCTAGCTTGCTCTAGAGTTCTCACTTTGACGCGATTACCCACTGATGAGTGCATCACGAAAAGCTTATGGGATAAACAGCTTTCTTCAAAGCTACCTATAACTCAAAAGAGTTATAATAGAGTATTTCCTCAAGCCGAATGTGAAAACAGCTTTTTTTAAAGCTATATTGATAAATCTCTCTCAATTTGTGATGCAACCATATTGGCCATCTCACTTACACGTCTCAGGTGAGATGGCCAATTACGTCATTTTTAAAATGTAAAATATTTATTTTGTGTATGATAAACTGAAACTGATGAGGCACAGGAATGCAACTGTGGTTCTTAACAGTATCAACCCACCTTTTTACTTACGTTCAAATAGGAAGCAAACTACGGAGGTTTATAAAAAGCAGGGCTATCTCACCCGGAATTACCCTATAGGCTACACCAATAGCGATGTTGTTACCACCTCGCCGATCGCATGATGAAGATTAATTTTTTAGATTCCCACAATGGTGGAAACAAGCTTGCAAGATGTTACCAACCAAGCTCGTCTTACTCCTCAGATTGACAGCATCCGTTCAACATTTGGAGGCGATTTCCTGAATTTCAACAATATGGACCTCACGTAAATCATACTAACAAAAACTGCGGAAAATTGGTTAAAAGACCCCACAGATTTTCATAATCCGCAATATTCAGGAAGTGTTTATTTCATCTAAAATCTAAACTGATTCAAGTGTCGCGACGCGTTCGGTTCATGGCAGGAACCGGTCGCATTTGACATGCTTTTCGATTGGCGAGGGGTTCTAAGAGTGCAAGTTCACTTCGCAAGTTTCTCTCAAATACTAAAGTTTTGGTTCAATCATTCAAAAAATAATTAATAAAAATGTTTGAAAGTTTAATTACAAACAGAATGAACATTAAAAAGTTGGAAAGGTTTGGTTAAAATAAAGAAATTCTTGTCAATCTGGTTCAAATACAATTCAAATTTGATTTTGTTTGAATAAAATTGATGATGGTTTCTGTATTCTAAACGAAACGTCTCTTTTGTTTAAATATGACTTATTTTGTCTTGGCTAGTCTGTTTGTAATGTGAAAATAATTTCTTGGCAATTTTTATTCAAGGATTCCATTCCAGTCGGTTGTAGCGCTAAGGCTCTATCTGGATTTGTTGGGCATCAACAATCTTCCCGGCTCTGTTAGCGACCAGGCTAGCTGGTGGACCGTCAATTACAACACAAATGGTACCACGACAACGTTTGAGATCACAATCACTACTTACGAAGAAACACTAAGTGAGTCAACTTAATGTGCCTTCATTTGTTCAGAACTAAAGCGATCAGATAGCCGAGTGGCTGCAATTCCGATTCTGAGTTGAATAACAAAGACTATTATTATTGGTAGTCCCAACCTCCCTGCTTTTTGTTCATTATTAAACAAACTGAGTAGAAGCCTGGAAGTTTGCCAACGACACTTAACGGGATTACCCCATTTTAGAGAAAGATAGTAAAATTTTGGCTCCATGTTTTCTACTAATACTTAATAGCTAAAATTTATAAGCAGTGTGCTCCCAAAACCGGCCGGTTGGCGAAATGGTAACTCCGCAACTGGCGTTATGAGTCTGGGGTTCGATTCCCGAGCCAGTCAAATCGGCACAGAGTGGCCAACGACTCGCCAACGCTGCAACGTTTTTACGGGGCTGTGTTGCTCATGCACTAAGCCAGGGGTGGGGAACCTTCAAGGCATAGTGGGCCACATTGCACCCATGATATTTTCAGCGGGCCACATTTCAGGACTGCGAACTTGATCGATTTTTTACAGAGTTCAAGTTCTAGAGATATTTGCAAGTCCGAGTTCAAGTTCGAGTTATAAGAATTTTTATTTGAGTTTAGAAAAAACATTTTTTGAGTTCAAGTTCGAGTTCGGCAAAAATGACCGAGTTCAGCGAGTTCGAGTTCACAGTCTTGCCACATTTACGTTTCATGCGCAAGGAGCAAAAAATAGTTCCTCTGAAAATTTACTGGAGAGCGAAAAAAAAAATCATCACTTTCGCAGAAGCCCAATTTTTCGCCCAAAATCAAGTGAAGAGCAAAAAAAAGATGGTAAGCCTATAGCATTACATGAGCCGTGTGTACACGCGGGCCACATATAAAACTTAAGCGGGCCGCAGGTTCCCCACTCCTGCGCTAAGCGGTGGAGGTATATCCCGGCACTCCTCGCACGCTTCGTCATGATACTTCGGGTTTAATGCAGATTTGATTTAGAGCTCCATAGTTTGAAAACGGTTTTTTAACTTTTATTTGCAGCTTGTTCCGAGGCAAAATTGGATTTGTGGTTTTGTCTTGACCGTTCTGGAAGCATTGACCCTGCTGATTTTGCAACCTCTCTTGAGTTCGTCAGAGAAGTTGCTTCTCAATTCAACATTTCATCTGATGTTGTGAGAACTGGAATCTCGCTATACAACAGTAATGTCTTTGATATTAGCTTTCTCGATGAACACCAAAGTAATACGGCATTTGATGCCGCGATTAATGCAATTCCTGTTGTAACCGGAGGTAAGGAAGAAAATATTTGATAGACTTATTTGTTACTCTTCTAGTGCAATCTTATCGTAATGCAAATCTTTCAAGTTCAAAAATTTTGGTTAGTCAAGATTTACGCTGAAATAAGATACAGTAAGCAGAAAAGCTTTAAATATATAGCTTCCGTTTTTATGCTACTGTTTTTTTTTACTCCTTAGCGGTGAATTAAAAACTCAACAAATTTTGTTTTAAAGGAGGAACTAGCACCGGATTAGCTATAACCGACGCCGTGAACGATGGATTTTCCGAAACAAATGGCGCTCGGCCCGCTGCTGAAGCTGTTCCTCGCGTTTTAGTAGTTGTTACAGATGGACAAAGTGGGGATTCGGTTGTGGCTCCATCCAACAACGTAGGACCATTTGTCCATCGCGTTTCTTTTTTCTTTTACATTTGCGGTAAAAGTTATGATTCAATAGCCAGTAACGCAGCCAAAGAGAGGTCCACCGGTGCGCTTCCCCTTAATCTGAAATGTATGTAATACTTCCTCATAAAATACTGCTGTAATATGCTTCCCCCTAAAAGATACGCCCCTGCGCATTGCTAAAGTAGCCTAAAATGTCATCTAACCTGCATGAGCCGACGCAGTTCCTGACAGCTCCTGCTTTTCACGAAAGAATTTGGCGATGAAGATTGGTGGCTTGGCATATGGGTAGAGTTACCAAGCACAAGCAAAAAATCCCTTGCAAATGCATCGGCAGACACCGACGTAATGGCAGATACAGCAAGATTTAGTTGTTTTAATTAGACCTGCTCCTGAAACATCGAGATCTAATGACTGTACTGCTTGCCGTAATCCATACCAGGGGAGGGCAAACTACGGCCCGCGAGATCATTTTATGCCGCCCTCGGGCACTTACAGAAATATCAACCTTGTTCCTTACTGATACTGAGTAGAGTATAGGACATTTACGGACGTAATGACCTTTTTTTGCTCTTCACTGGATTTTGAGTGGAATGATGGCCTTTTTTACTCAGCTCTTCCAATCAGTGCAGCTCTCGGCTTCAATTTTTTTTCCAATGCGGCCCTTCGCGCGAAAAGTTTGCCCACCCCTGATCTATACAGTAGGCTACATGTCGGTGCCTTTCAGGGCCGGAAATAGACCATGAGAGGCCCTAGGCTATTTGATCAATGAGGCCCTAGAGATAAATAATCAGACTCCTCTAAAAAGGTTTTGTTGTTCTTGGCAAGGCGCTTTTTTTCCGAGGCTCTCTAGGCTTCAGCCTGCCTAGCCTATTGGTGAATCCCACCCTACTACCTTTGTGTTTGTGTTAAAAAATTGTTGTGTGAACCAAGGTTGGGAAAAATTGATTGTTATCGATATTCGATTGCGATATTCTTTACTTTTTGTTCATGGAATGCACTGGAGCCTTTTACTTTTTTGAATGAGTATCGAATATAGCCTTGCCTTTACTTTTTTTTTTTTTTTTTTCGGCGCAATTCGATATTCCATATTCGATTCTTTTTGTTCAGGTTTCTTTACCTAGTTTTAGTAAATTTTAAATAATCGTCGGTGTGTCATTACCATGTTTTTGCTGATAAATCATTTTTGTGCCTCCCCCCCAAAAACAAATTTTTTAATTGCAAGTTGTTTTGCATATACTATGTCCGTCGTTTGTATGTAAGTTACCGCTTGAATGTGAGGTCATCACAAAAATGCTTGGCGTACACAGCTAAATGCTCAGGGTAAGATTGAATATCGATTACAATATTCTTTATTTTTTACTTTTTTAAACTACCATCGAAATCGATTATTTTTTTACTTTTTTGGGTATCGATTCCCAACCCTGGTGTTAACCTTAATTATTTGTTTCAATTTCAGGCTCACGCTGCTGGAATCACGGTTTTCGCAGTTGGGGTTGGATCTGGTTTTAATCCGGCTGAAATTAATCAAATTGCTAGTGACCCTGACACTCAATATGCAAGCTCATTGGCTGATTTTGACGCTTTGCTAGAAATTTTAACTCAACAAATTGCTGTAGAATCCTGTACTGCATCTGCTCTTGTTCCGGTAAGATAATTTCTGCCAGCATTATTGCGAGTGACCCGATGCTGCAAACTTCCTAAACTTGAACTAGATTTCGAGAAACGTTGTTTGACTTTTGAAATTAGCTTCACTCGATAAAAACTACTTAAACTTAGCATGAACTCTGCAAAATTACTGAACTCGATAGCGAAATACTAAAAACGAGGAACCCGAATTCGGAGTTCGCCTATTTTTTGTGAACTGAACTGGAACTCGATTGAAAATCTTTCGAGTTCGTAGTCCTAAACTAATAGCCCACGTTTGTTTCGAAGTTGCTGATCGATGCATTGTACAATTGAGTAATTGGGTTGTTTCTGAAAAAATGTATGTTCTTCGCACAAAAGCAGGCCTAATGCTTCAAGGTAGTGAGGTTTAACCTTTTTGAGCGAAGGCCTTAATCATATTAAGTTAAAATGACATCAACAGACTAGGCATCTATATATAAGAATGGGATATGAGCAGGGTGTGTTATGCATGGGCCCTGCAATGTACAGTATTTTTTAAAAGCCCCCGATAATAAAATCTCTTGTGTTACGTCACTATCACATTTCTACAATATCGTTTTCTTAGCATTTGTGATTAGAAAAATCAATAAAAAAAATCAAATCTGCATTATACTCGCGCTATAACGCCGAAGCGTATTGTGACGGGGTCCATCTCCGCGGCATAGCGTCTGGGCTAAACAGCCCTAAAGAAAGCAGCGGTGGTGAGCCGTTGGCCACACAGTGTTAGATTTGACCGGCATGAGAATCGAACCCCAGACCTACCGCACCGATGGATAGCGTTAATGGGCTTAACAACTGAGCTAGCCGGTAACCTAATTCTTTTTCAGGTTAATGTGAATATAACTGTGAGCATTGCACGAGGCAACGATCACTTTTCAACAATAGATGCTCCAACGACTGGAATTCTATTTCTTATCTTCAACATTTCGAGCACTAACAGCGCTGGGCAGGTCTACTTCGGAACAATACCACAGCCAAGCCAAGCGCTACACTTTTTAACAGTAACACTTCTACCGGTAAGCTTATTTAACGGTAAAATAGTTAGCGCAATGTTGTAAAAGTGGTAAGGTGTGCACCAAGAACGGATGTAGAAAAGCGGCAGTTTGCTTTTATGGTTTTATGACCAGTGTGCAAAGTAGGGGGGATGGGCCGGGGGACATGTCCCCCCCAGTAAAAATAGTCGTCCCCCTTGAAAAGAAAGAAAATTTGTCCTGGGGGGGTTGCTAAAACGTCCCCCCCAGTGATAAGTACCGTAAGAAGTTAAATGTTTTTATACGTGTAGCTTGTGGATACGTACTGCGGCGATACTTTCCAGCATATCTTGTGGCCATTATCGTTTCCTTCGTAAACTAATCAAGAACAACCTTTTCAGTGCGCCTATTACAGAACATAATGGTTTATTTTTCATCAACATTACAACACGTCAGCAGTTTTTTCATAAACGTTAGTGAAAGCAGCGGTTCCCCAACTTTTTTCAGATCATATTTGAGATTGAGAGTATGAATTGAGAAAATGCTATAGCTTCCGAGGCTCCGCTCCGGACCCCGCTGGGTAGCTTACTGCTCTCCCCCCAAACCCCTTGCTTCATTTAAAAAACAAAAACCTGCCTAAAACAAAGCTAATGAAGTTTTCGAAATTTTACTGTTGATAATTTTTGTTCATCATGCTGGTAGTATGCAAACACGCAGTACGCCCTCCACCACTGTTTTTATTAGGTCATTGACCAATGACATTGCTCCAGCAGCGTATTTAGGGGGAGGAGGCATTGTGCCATGGCCCCTCCTCTTTTGACTTTGCCTTTTAGTAAAAAAGAACAAATGGTGCCAAGTGACTGAAATATGCCAGACTCTTTTGATGGCTTTCGTAGCTTATGGCTGGGGGCAAATCCAGGGGGTTGGGAATGAGATAAGGAGATCTATTCACCTCACCAGCCTTTTTCAACCATGTTTTTGATAAATACAAATTTTCCATGATTTCGAACCACTTTCATAACAACAAGTTTGTGCCTTAAGCACGCATAATTGAAAATGTATGAACAAAATGCACGATATTTGGTGAAGTACTCAGAATTAGGGTCAAAAAATTTAAACAATATTTGCCTGAAAAATGTTCAAAAAGCACTAAAATAGCTCTTTCAGCATGCAATATTTCAAAAATTTCCCGGGGGAGCATACCCCCGGACCCCCTAAAGTTTTCCTGTTTTTCAATCTGCTTGAATTAGCTCTGCTGAAAAAAAACACGCTTAACAAAAATGGTGAAATTATGCTCCCCCCCCCCCCCCTTCTAAAATTTCTTGCTACGCCACTGCATCACTCCCATGCATGAACAATAAATACCATTTTCGCAGTATTGTCTTGTTATTTGGGTTCAGAATTAAATCAAATAAGTAGACAAAAACATCCCCTCCAGTAAAAATTCCCTACTTCGCACACTGTTCATGACGCCTAATTGCATGGTCATTGAACGCCTTAACTCTACATAATGTTTAGCAAACAGCACTTGCAGCTGTTTGCTGTCGTAGAAGTTGAGGGGGGAGACGACCCTCAACAAAGGCGGATCTAGAAAACTTTCTTAGGTGACCTAAGAATCGAAAAAATGCTTATTTGGCAGGGTTTTGCGTCTAGAAGTGCCAGAATACTCATAGTGCGTATAACTATAAATTCAAGGGTCTTGAGCTCTCTTAGTTTCCAAGATTCCCCCCCCCATGTTGTATTTTATTTAGTATTTAGAGCAGGGGTGTGCAAACTTTTTTAATAACGGGCCAAATAGTAATAAGCACAATATTGAGCGGGCCGTACGTTTAGATAGGATAATATTTTATTGACTATTGATATTGCCAAGGATAGTAATAAAACCGTATTTTGCTAAACTCTTGTACGTAGGTTGATCGATTTAGACAAAATCAACAAATATGCTGAAAGAAAACTTCACAAGGTTAAAAAATGTGCATAACAGAGACGACAAAGAATGAATGAAGGATATCATTGCTAAACTAGGTTGTTGTGATGGTTCAATTGTAATTAACAGCACTAAATTATTGGTAGAGCATGTTCAGTACGGTACGTTTTTTCCGCCAATCATACCGCTCTTAGGCATCCATTCTTGCAAAGCAACTTTTACTAATCAAGTCACAAGCGCTATATGCAAGAGCGTATTTAGAGGGGGGTCCGTTGTGCCATGCCCCCCCTTCTCTTTTGAGTTTTGACTCTACCTTTTCGTAAAAAAGAACAAAACTAATGGTGCCAAGTGACTGAAATATGCCAGACTCTTTTGGTGGTTTCTATAGCTTATGGCCAGGAGTGCATCCAAAGCGGAAAATGAGATGTGTGCACTGTGCATCCTCCCACCAGCCATTTTCAAAAATATTTTAATGCATACAATTTTCCATGATTCGAACTTTTTCGATAGCAATAAACCTTACGCCTTAAGCACGCAAAATTGAAAATGCATTACATTAAGCGAAGCACTCAAAAGGTTCAAAAAATTTAAACAAACTATGCGTGAAAATTATTCAAAAAGCACTCAAATAGCCATTACGGTATGTAAATTTTCAAAAATTTTTGGGGGGGAGCATGCCCCCGAACCTCTATATTTTTACTTGTTTCTCGAACAGCTTCAAATTTGTTCTGTCGAAAAAAAAACGCTTGAAAAAAATGTGGAAATTATGCCCACCCTCTTAAAATTTGTCGCTACGCCACTGGCTATATTCAGTGCAATAACATAAAAATATCGAACCGGTACATAATTTATTGAAAATTAAGAGCGCCGTATTGATAGGCACAACATTAACTTATAAAAACAGTTATACAATTCATTGTAATCCAAACCCAAACGCTTGAGGAGAAAACAGTAAAGTATTTCTTTAATGACCAGACGTTTCGACGACATAGATTCAGCTGTTATCATCAGCAAAGTATTTTTGGCAGTACAAAACTCTAAGAGATCACATATAGGTAAATGTGCTTCTGATGATGGCAGCTGAATCTTTGTTGTTGAACGTCCAGTCTGTATGAAGGAGCTGCTTGGGCTTTCATTTTCCTTCTTAAGCTATTCTCTTTACGTAATGTATTTTGTTCAAAACGCTCTAATTGTGACATTGATTTTATCAAGCATTTCAAGAAAACATGTGAAACATTCACGGGCCGCGGGCAGCATTCTATTAAAAAAACGCAATCCTTCGCGGGCCGCAGTTTGCACACCCCTGATTTAGAGGCATTCTAACACGAGAAAGCGATCAAAGTGCTACAACGATGTCGTTTTGGAGTCTATCACACCGAGATGGGGGAAAATCCGCAAAGTGCCTTTCCCAAGGGCACAACAAATAAGCTTGCCGGCTTGTTCTCCACACCGTCCCCTTAATACTGAGCGTCAAGCAGGGAAGCTGTAAATACCAATTTAAAGTCATTCGTTTGACCCGACTCGGAATCAAACCCGAGTCTGCAGTTCCAGAGGCGCACGTTCTTACCACTCGGCCATCTGAACTGTTAAATATTAATGATACGGTACCTATCTGTACATGTGCTCTCCGTTAATATTCATTACATATTGCGTTGCAGTCATCGACTTTTCAATTGTCTGTCGATCTTGCTCTGGCTTTTCGAAGTAGGGACAGCAGTGAATCGGATTCGGATTTCAAAAAGAATTTTGGTGCTCGCCAACAAACAACAAACCCGCTCTACATACGCATTGTTTCCGCTGGAACTGAAGAGCTAGTTGTTACTTACAGTGCCGTAAGTTTTGACTGCTTTTTTCGGATTAATATTGGCTTGTAAGTAAAAACCAAATCAAAATTTCAATGAGCCATTTGACGCGTATGAGTTTGTCGCTACCGCGTAAAGATGCGTTTCCTACTGGCGGCAACCCGAAAAATATCATAATAAAAGTAATGAAGCAAGTTTTTATGGAGTTGGTGAACAGGAAAATAAAACAAAGAAAAAAATTAACGCACCTTAAGCCTGCTTTCGATGCTATTCATAGGCCAACACACAGCTGCTGCAGGCAAAAGCCGCCCGGGTCGAATATTACAATAGGTGATAAGAGTTTGAGCGGGACGCTATGCAAGGATGGGCCTATCGATTTAATAGTTTACGATAATATTATTTATTGGTATTGCACTAGCAAGTGTATTGTCGGTGAAGGTATTGCAATAGATAGCTCAGATAGCCGAGTGGTAAGAACGTCCGCCTTGGGAGCTGTAGACTTGGGTTTGATTCCGTTCCGAGTCGGGTCAAACCAAAGATGTTAAAATTGGTATTCACAGCTTTCTTGCTTGATGCTAAGCATTAAAAGAACAGAGTGGAGAACAAGCCGGCAAGTTTACTTGTTGTGCCGTTGGGAAAGACACTTAGCGGAATTGCCCCATCTTAGTATGGTAGACAGATGGCTGACAACTTCTAAGCGAGCTCGTACAGCGCATTGATCGCTTTCTCGTGATAAGAGAATAAACATACCACAAAATACAGTTTCTTGTACTAGCTGAGTTCAGCCGCTACTAAGCCAAATTTTTGCTAAGTCGTTTTGGAAAGCTAAGTGCAAGAGTATGGTGACAACTCAGTCAGCACCGCGTTTCGGCTACCTCTCTTGTTTGTTTCAGGTTTCTGGTTTCAATTCAGGATCAGGAACAGTTCCAAGTGTCACTCAGGCACCGGTGCCGCCGTCTGTCATTTTCTATAATATTTCAGAGATCATCTATGTGTATCCGCCACCTGTCACAGTCATTTCGAATTCGCCAGCTGTCACTGTCATTACTTCCGACGTCATTATAATTATTAGCGTTGTAGGAGGAGTCCTTGTTTTTGTTTTAATTATATTCATTGCGTTCCTATGCAGAAGAAAACGAAAGAATCAAAAAATTTCTTCTATCTCTCAGACAGATGGACCTTCGTTAGAAAACGCTGACAATGTAATCCATGAACCAGCTTATGTAAGTGTAAGTTAAACCTTCACGAAGCCCGTGTTTGCTTTCAATGACCTAGTGGAAAGATCGTCTGGCTCAGAAGCGATAGACTCGGGGTTTGATTTCGAGCCGTGTTATTCACTGGAAAATTGGTGTCAAAGCCTCCCTGCTTGACGCTACGCAGTAAAGGGACGATGTGGAAAACTAGACGGCAAGTTTACTTGTTGTGCGGTTGCGAAAAGCTCTTGACGGGATTCTCCCATCTTACGTAGACAGGTGACCGGCAACGCCTGAGTGAGCTCATTATAGCACCTCCGCGAGAATCCGTTTGAGTTTGTTTCATAGTGTGAAGAATCTGTTCAGCAGAGTTCCGGAGACATACTGTACTTTTCGTGAAGTAACTTTTTATGCATTTTTAATTGCATTGTTTTTTCGCTGAACGTTAAGTATGGTAGATAACCATTGAACCTACCTTCTTCTTCGCAATATTTTAAAGGTTAAATTTTGCTTTTTTACAGAATTTAGGCGACCGAGATCAAGTTACCAAAGATCTTCAGTCCATTACATCGACTCTTAATTCCGGCTCTGCATTTGGAACGAGCTATCTTCTAGCAATGCAAGAAGTGGTGGCACGAGCCCAACATCTTGATCTTCCTTACGACATTTTACAAAAAGCTCGAAAAGAACTGGAGCAACTAGAAGACAGATTGGAGAAAGTAAACAAATTTGTGCTTTGTGATTACTACTTGTCGTTGCTTATGTGGGTCAAACAGTGGGTCGCGACCCACATTTGGGTCGCGACACTTTCGACTTTGGGTCGCAAAAATTTTGAACGAAGGTCTACACAATTATTTTGACGTGATGACATTTTTTGCTTCAGTGTTTTTTTTTCAGTTACTTTTGTTAACTTCTTGGTTTTGAAACTTTTTGACCGCAGAGGTATAATAATAAAACTTATGAGTCTTTTGAGTCACAAACTTTAAAAATTGATTTCTTACGTAACAAGTGTCAATAATTGTTACGAATGATGATTGGCCGCTGCATGTAGAATTTCAACGTCTTTGTTGGTAGTCAGTGTAAGATAGTCTCAGTTCACTGTGAACTGTGTTACTGGCATCTATGCGAGGATATAAGAGCATTGCGGCTTTAGGCTAGTAGCCTGACAAAACAGGAACAATTAAGTCAGCTAAACCAAAAAATGCTTGGCCAAATTAAGATTAGCTTAATAGCTAGGCTTGTAAGGCAATTGAATTTTGCAAATTCGGTTGTAAAAAAGAAGCTAAAAATATTATAAGTTCTTTGAGCAGAATCATTAACGATGAGACAGCAATTAGCTTTTTTGTTTCGTATTTAGTGCGTATTGACTGCTACGTAATACAGTAGGAAGCACAACATCAAAAAGTATTAGTACGGTGGCAACTTGCGTACTGTATGGTGTTAAGCCTTCCATAAAATTTAAAAATATTTGGTATACGCAACGTTTCGTCGATCTCGGGCTTGAACTCGACCTATATTGTTTTTGTACTTGAGTATAAAACTTTTACTTAATCAATTTTATCTACCGGTATTTGGGTCGCCACAAACAGATGTGAAAAAACTGCTTAATAACGAACGCTTATAAAAAACGACAGTGACCTTACCCGCCTTATTGACGAAAGAACAGCAAAGATTTTATGACTGAATATCATAGGAAAATTTGGATTGGATTTTGCATAGTTTACGTGTTTGGATTGCTAATTCGGAACCATTCACTCATAGGCGCACGGTGCCATGCCTCCCCCTTCCGCGGCCTTGTAATAAAGTGCTAAAACCTAACTTTCAGTGTGTGATTTTTAAAACTAATAATGGTTGTAGCCTCTTTTCACTTATTTTAGCCTAGCTTCTGCTTTTAGACATAAGGTGCAAGAATATTTCTGCATTGTCCGTGGTGACGGCATGCACTTTTTTGATAAAAAAGTGTGCTAAAATGAGTTGTGTTTTTTATTTGAAAGGTGCAAAAATTCGTTGGCGGCCGGAGGCTATGCCCCCATACGCCTCTAGCTTTAGGGGGCTGGGGGTTTCACCCTCAGTTGTTGCCCCCCCGCCCCCCTTGCCAAATCCTGGATGCCCCACTGCATTTACTCCATTTTGGATTGTTTCCTGCATCAAAACGCGAATTGACTTATTGTGTTCTAAACACAAAGCTCATACTTCTCACTACAAGATTCATTCTTTACAACTGTGCTAACTTTTTCCTGTTTGTAAAAACTGCTGCGCTTGACAGTAGCCATAAAATTGGTAATTAAAATAAATAATGTTCAACAAAAATGACACTTTCAGATTTTTTGGTCGCGTGGACTACTGGACTTAGGACAAATTCTTTTTTTGGGTCGTGTCAAAAAGTATTTGCGAACCCCTGGCATATGTTAATGGAAACTTGTAGCTGGCCTACACTGTCCTGAGGAGGGCTTCTTCCTTTTTGGAGAGCTCTGCCCGTAGCATCATGATATCTAAGTTATTGTTTCAGGTCAAGTACCTCAAAGATGATTTGAGAGCTAAATTAACTGCGGATAACATCAAGGAAGTGAAGCCTATGCTTGCATATGCTCAGTCATTGGATTACATTGACGCTTGGAGTGAAGATGATGAAGAATTGAGGTCATTGCTAAACCAAGCTCACTCTGCAGTCTTGCGGATACCGGATGAAAGTGATAAAGATGATGAGGTTGACGGCAATATGTCAGCTAAACCAGAGGAAGCCAGACAAAAATTACGACTGGCTATGGAAGACCCAGTTGAAAGGTAAGCCGGCTATCTTCATTCAGCTGACTGACGAAGCGATATTAATATTAGTGATTACTAGGGCCCGCTGAAGCCAATAAAGTCAAATATTTCTCAGGACCTTATTTCATGATCAAACGTGCACTAACGTTCGTTTCAGATGTTCAGGAGTTTGTTTTCCCAGATTTTATACGTAAAAATAAAGTCAAAACTTTGCATGAAGTCAAAACTTGTTAAAATTGTCTTCATCGAAAATTTCTGTAAAAAAAATGAAAAAACTTATATTTCTTCTATATTTTTTTGAATTTTTGAGCTAATTTTATGCGCAAGTATATTTGATTACTCTGAAATAGTTGCAATAGTAAAAATGCGTGCGATAATTGAGAAGGAAACAGCACTTCGGCTATTATGCATGAAATCGTCCTAGTAGTTATAGGCCCACTTCGTGGTTTTCGTTAGAAACATCCATGATTACAGACAAGCTGTTAATGTACAGTACAGTTGCGATAACAACGCATTTTTGTATTACACTCTATAAATTGATACCAGTACACAGTGGCGCACCCAGGATTTGGCAAAGGGGCGGGGGCACAACCGGCTGGGGGCGAAGCCCCCAGCCGCCAACAAATTTTTGCGGTTTTCACATAAAAAAGCACTCGTTTTAGCACACTTTGTGACGAAAAAGGGCATGCAGTCACTATAAACAATGCAAAAATATTTTCGCAGCTAATGCCTAAAAGCAGAAAGCTTGGAAAGCATGCTGCAACCATTATTAGTTTGAGAAATTATAAGACTAAAATTTAGGTTTTAGCACCTTGTTACAGGACCAAAGGGGGGGAGAATGGCACCGTGTCCCACCCCTTGCGTGCGCTTATGCCAGAACACACAATGGCTCGTTAACCTAGATTTTAACGTCATGCGTCGCTTTGTTGCATTAGCTTCAAGACTGAGTGAATGAGAAAATGTTCAGAGTAGGCAACCTTCTTCTTTAAAAATTTATCTAAATTGCGGATTATAAAACATTTATAATGAAAAAAGTGCAACAAGACATAAATAATGGGCGAAAGCGGTTAGGTCAAAATAAGGTCAAAATTTTGCTAAAATAAAGTAAAAAAAAATTTTTTTTAGGTCAAAAAAAATGGCCCTAGTGATAACTTTCAAGCCGATAGAGAAAAAATTGTATTTTGGCAAAGCTACTGCACAGTATCTCGCAAAATGCAGGTTTACGTCCAGCTACTCGTTAGTCACTCCGAGACCGGTGAATTGCGCTAAGTGTTTTTTCTAACGAAGCAACGAGTAAACTTGCCAGTTTGTTTTTCCACACTGTCCCTTCCATGCTCAACGTCAAGCAAGGAAGCTGTGAATGCTAATTTTGAAGTGATTGGTTTGACCTGACTCGGAATCAAACTCAAAATCTAACCCTTGAGAGGTTGACACTCCATTCACTCGGCCATCTGATCGGATTTTTACGATATCAACTCTTCTAAATCTATGTCATTTCCGCTTTTGTGTCCGACTAATTCAAGTAAGTTTATGCGTCTTTTAGTGCGGAGTTGAAACAATCCATGACGGAGTTCAAAGCTATCCTTGCTAATTCGGATACTCGAAACGACGCGGATAAAGCACTTCTTGAAAAAGGGCAAGAAGAATTAGACAAACGGACCGAAGACGAAAGGAAGACGAAACAAAAACTCCAAATCCATCTCCAGCGAGCTTGCAAAGTTAAAGACGTTAAGAGATTAGAAAAGGTTCTACATAAGATTGCAAAAGCTCAAAAAGATAGCTCTTTCGTCGAATATATTGCCGATGACCAAACGTTTAAGGATGAAATTGTCCAAGGTAAAGCATTGCTGGTCAATTTGAAGGAGTTAAGCGAAAGAAGGTTGGCTGTCATGAGCTCACAGCCTCAACTTTTTGTTTCTAATCCTCCTGAATATAACAAAGTTGTGGATGGTGAAATTGCTGAAGACCAGCTTAAGGTAAAAAATCGTTTAAAAATGTTTAAATTTTAGAAAGGAACAAATGCTAATCCAACTATCTGTACTTTAATTTTCACGAAAATACAATTGCGATTGCTCAGTTACAATAAGATCCTATTGTTATGTTAACGTAGTGAGATTTGTCATTTAAATTTTATTTACTTTAGAATTCTCGTAAATCGATACTGGCTACAGTAAAATAAAATTGCCACTTGCCGTATGCAATGCCGCCCGTGGCGTGCCACCACCGGTGATTATCGCTTTTTTAGGAAGAGGCAATGCAGAATCAAAATGCGGATGCACAGAATCCGAAAAGCTCCGAAGAATTCCAAAGCTTCCAAAAACTAGATGAAGATCCTCAAGCAGGAGATCCAGCCATATTACTAGATGACATTGCAAAATCAGATTTTGCGTTGGGAGACCCTGACCTTTCCTCATCATCTGTCTCATCTGCCATGAAAAAGAGATCAAATCGCTTTGAAGCCCTGGAAAATAGAAGAGCTTTGAGGCAAAGAAAGATTGAAATGGACAAATTATTTGGTTCCGATAACGAAGGGTTTGAGCTTCAAGAAGTCAAACTGGCCAAAGAAGCATGGTGAAGTATGACTGCAGGCCTACTGGAATTGGTTAAACTTTCAGTCGTTAAAAAGTTAATGTTACCGTGTATTTACTACAATGCTACGAGGCTTTCGCTGTCAAGGGCGTCCGTAGAAAAGTTTTCAGTGGGAAGGGGGGGGGGTAACCACTATGAATTTTTAGGGGTTCATCAAGGCCCTCTTGCCATGACCGCAGGTACACTATGTTGCTTTTTAGCGAGGTACCTTAAAAGAATCAAATTTTGCGTGGGATTTGTACTGGATCATTTTTGAAGACGAAAGTAGTTGTCATGTTCAAAACATAGGTTTAAGTTGTTTTATGGCGCTCATTGACTGTCCATGTTTTGTAACACCATGACCAAACAGGCCTACATAACATACAATTTTTTGACTAGTTTTGATCGCAACTTTCTCACCAGGGCAAGACAATTTGACGCGAACAAACTTGACGCGAAGACGATTTGACGTGAAACGTGTGTAATGGGGTCGGCGGGATAGAAAAACGTGGATGTCGGGAGGTTGAGGTCGCGGAGGGTTGGGGTCGGGGTCTCGGATCGAGATACCACCCCCCTCCCCGACCCCCACCGTTTTCCAAGCTGCCGACCCCTACTCCACTTCACACGATTCGCGTCAAATCGTCTTTGCGTCAAGTCGTCTTCGCGCCAAGTTTGTTTGCGTCAAATTGACATGAACCCCTTTCTCACTACCAATACACGGTAGTACCGAAAATTAAGCGAGAGAGCGGATAAGTATATTAGGCTACAAGGCTAGTAAGGTACCCAACCCAAATAAGGCCCGTGCCCTAATAAGGCCCATCGTAAGTATTTCAAAAACCGTAGCAAGCATTGCGGAACAAATTCTATTATTTCGTCGCCTAGCATAATCACGTGCAACTCGTATGTAATTTGTCTCGCTTTTAGTTGCTTAGTTACGATGCAGTGGGATCTTTGCGGATCTCCAATTTTGCTGTTGAAAGTTTTCATTAAGCGCGAGATCAGTCTGGATAACCGGTAAGTTATAGCTGCTGAAAAGGATGTTGGAATTTTATGACGTAGCTTCTACTTCAATTTTCTGCGTCCACTGAAAGTTTAGCTGTTCTTGCTTGTATTTCGTCGGCGGATTTTGTTTCAGTTAGTTAGGCAAGATTGCCCTAACAAGGCCCTTTATCTTTAGGTGTGGGTCTTATTACGCATTTGACATGTCTTTACTTACTGCAAGCTAAAGACTAAACTAAGGTAATAATGTATTAATAAGTTATTAGTAAAATAGCACAATGAAATATGTAAGGGGTTTTTGAAGTGGGTTCGCTTCTAAACTGGCCAATCCGCTCACAATTTTAAACAAATATCAACTTATACGGCACTTTTAATGGAGCAGTTTGTTTGTTTGTTTGTTACCTGTTTGTTTGTTAGTCCTACCTGTCCTTTTCTTTTTTCTGTGGCTTCAAAAATCGAGTTTTATAGGGTGGGCCATATTAAGACCGCGTTGCCTTTTTAAAGCCCGCCGCAGTCCTTTCTCTAATCGGTTTGACACTCCCAATCTACGATCATTACGCTAATAAAATTGGTTTTAAATTGTGCCAAAATGCTCTAAAATTGCAACTAATCCAAAAATCTTAACTTGTTTGAATTTTTATGCGAGTTATTTTAAATAATCAAAATGATGGGCCTTATTTGGGCTGGGTACCTGAGTCTATAAGCCTATTACTTTGTCTAGTGTTAGACGCTACGGCATCACACAGTGACGCACGTTGGTATTGGCACTTATGCAATAAACTCAATTTCCTTTTGGTGACTGCAATTTGTTTCAGCGATTGGGAAAGGGCGTAAGATCTTGCTTTTTTGACTTAGTGGTTTGAACTGTTCTCTATAATACCACCAAATCAAGTTTCGTGCCTGGTTCAAAAAACCGCTTCGCCCCCGGTTTCCAGCTGTAAATGAACGCCCTTGAGGCTAAGCTGAGTATTTTATTCTACCAGCTTTGTGTAATAATGTAAGCTTTTTATCACAAACTACGTTGAGCATGGCTTTGGGGTGTGTTTCATTTTTGTGTGATTGTGTCGTAGTCTTTCTAATTAAAAAAAAAAAAAATGGTGAAGCTTGTATGAGTACTCTGCAAGTCAATCAAATCTTCAGTATGGCCTACTCGCGTTATTATGCCGAAGCTTGTAATGAGTGGCGCGGCCCATTTTCGAGGCTTTGCGCTTGGGCAACACAGCTCCGAAGAAACGTTGCAGCGGTGGTGAGCCGTTTGCGACACTGTGTCCGATTTGACCGACCCGGTATTCGAACTCTAGACTTCCCTCACTGAACTAACCGGCCATTGCACCCTGCAAGTGGGCTCTTTAAATACGAAATCCAAGTTATTATACCGTTACTGACACTCAGTTCGGCTTTAACGAATGTTATTTATTAAAACTGCAAAGCATGCTTAACAAGAGCAATCAAAGCTTCACACGACACAATAATGCATACGATCAGTGCTATTGCTGCACAAAGCAATAAGTAAAAAACACAGTAGGCTAAAGACAAGTGACAAATTTTAAACATACCAGTAAGGTCACTTAACCGGGACACAACTCGATATTAAGCATCCAAAAAAAAGTGTAATGATACATGGTCTAGTCAGTTGCATAACCATGAAGTGGGGCTTCCAAGCATTTTAAGAAAAGCCGCATTATTAGAAAAAAACTATCCCTTAAGATTTTCTGTTTATGCAAATTGCACCAATCTATAGCGTAATATTGCAATTTAAATCAACCAAAAATTGCAAAAAGCATATCAAAAAGTACAGAAAGCCCTAGAGTAGACTGAAAAATTTTTAATTTAATCGCTTTATTTGTTAAGAAAAGTTACAATTGGCCTGCGCTAACAAAGACGCAGTTGTATTTGCACCATGAATGAGAAAATAATTTCTTAATACAGTCATAAATGTCCGTCTAAAAAAAGAGCAGCATATCAAAAATGTTATAAAAAATAATCACAGTAAAACAATCTCAACAGCACCAGAAACAAATCCTCCTGTGAAAAAGCTTGGATTTGGCAGCATGCACTAAGCAGAAGTTGTAGGAGGGTCTGTCATTCCAGGGGGGATCATTCCGGCTTGTGAAAGCTTCTTCAATTGGCAAAGGGAAATTCGTGCTTGTTGTCGTACTCTAGACTGGCGAGAACTGAAAAATAAGCCATATTTCGTCTGTTACGGCTCAACACGCAGCGGCAGCTGAGCATACGAAGAAGTTTTCTGAAGAGAAGTCGCAACAAAAAGCAAGATTTCCTTAGGAGAATCTTAGCGGTAACAGGTTGCAACTTGTATCAGGGAAGGTCTGAGAGGGGCGCGCACGCAACAAATGGCAGCATGACCAATCGTACAAGCAACCGGTACTCCTTCAACAACTGTGTCTTACATACATATTAATTGATAACTGTCACTTACATATTAATTGAAAGTCGTTAGCGATTTTTTTGGTTAAATTACTTACGAGATTATTTTCAATGCTTAGAAAAACGCAAAAAGCAAGGAAATTCAATGCAGCAAGTTTGGATTTCATCAATGAACACCAAGTTTGTGATTATTCACCACAGTAGAAAAATGAAACTAAAGGATTTCGCGAAGCTAAAAGTCACAACTTTGCGTAATTGTAAAATAAACTCGGTTGATTTTATTTTACTGTAAAATGCCTACCTGTAAAATAGACTCGGTTGATTGGAAGGGGGTTTAGCGTTCATTTGCAAAGTCTGATAGATGCCATTAAAATCAAATTTGTAAGCATATCGCTTACCATGGACTTTCGTCATTAGGCTCTTGTCATAATAGTATCTAAAAATACACAACAACACAATTGAAACTATAAACAAAGAAAAATTTTAAAAAACTTTCAAAAATCTTTTTACCCAAATTGGAATTTCATGAAAATAAATGGCAAATTATGCAATAAAAACTGCGTACATTCAATGTAAAGTTGTGCTTACACTAAACGCGATTTTCATCCGATTTGTAGTCGTACGATATTTCATCCGATTTTTGACGTACGTAAGCAGTTAACAAAAACATTTTTCACAGAGTTCGAACCCCTTTTCTGCGGTTGCTTTTCAAAGCGCCTTATGATTACTTTATAGAATGCCGTGCAAAGTAACGTTGCGCAACCGCATAATTTTCAACTTTTTCCAAGCCTACGTCACTTTACGTACGAAAAATCGTATTTTGCTTAAGCACACCTTGAAATAGAATTCTACTGAGGTATACGCAACTGAAAACTCCAAATGATAAAATTTAAATTAGTGGCAACAGTAACCGATCAAATTACATAATCTTACCTTAAAGCCCTGCTCAATTTATCGTAGTTCATATTGGGTTTGCTTTTTCGTTCCCCCCATCTCCTTGCAACCTCATCAGGGTCCACCATCTTGAATTGGCCGGTAACCCCTTCCCATGCAATGCAAGGTGCATTGGCCGATACAGTTAAAAGTTCCATTAAAAATTGCCATAACTGGATTTGACTAGACCCTGAAAAGGCCACAACCTAAAGTTACTAGCTGGAAGATACGCAATTTCGGTATGCCCAAAACACACCTACCCAGTCCACATGTCAGTTTAAGTATATCCAGGGCCCTCGGGGTTTCTACATTACTAACAAATTTTGATGTCATAATCACTTTTTTCAATTATGACATCAAAATTTGATTAAGATGCGAAAAGCTCGTGTGCTTTTGGTCCAGTTATACTACTGAACAGATGGACAGGGTAATGAATGACTGTAGGGCCTGAACATTTTAAACACTCATCGGAAAATCAGTGAAACATGGGGGTAGAAACGTACTAGCTTTGCCAAACAGTATGAGATAACAAATTATAAGAGAGGTTGACGTCACGATATCTTATGTCAACAATGTAGCAGTTACGCCTGTGAAGGACAAAGTAAATAGAATTACTATAACTGTGACGAGATCACAAGGTTTTCAACAGGTTTCTATTAAATGTTTGCACACCTGGGTTGGATAATTCCATACAAATTGGTCCAAATAACTTGTATGGGTCTTTGCAGTCAGGCTGTCTCGCTTGAGCAGCTTGAAAGGGGTCTATTACTCCATCAAGAGTGCAAGACGTCCGGCCTAAAAAGTTAATAACAATAAAGTAGTCATGTATTAGCAATAACACACAATTGCAAATGACACTTAAAAACATATCTTCATATAAGCAGCTAGCTTTAAATGTTAACGTAATTTCAACGTTTGGGGTTTGAATTCGTGCCTTAGCACAGGTGAATCCAGAGCAAAAGAGAACTAAAGGGGTTAAAATCTCCCAAATTTTCAGTTTCAGTGGCACATAACAATACCGATATACTTGGATCTCAGTTAGCATGTTTTTGATTTTGAACCTACCTCTTCCTATACCAAAAAACGATCTATAGCCATTGGTAGGTTTGTAAACACGTAGTGCGCCAGCAGATACGTTTCCATGGGAGACGATCTTGACTTTTTTTCAACGAGAAGAGAAAAGTAGTAAAAAGGGCAATTTTTTCTCAAAATATACCATGAATATAATAATAATAATCAACATTAAGCCACGAAATATTATTGCTATTATTTAGATTTTGAAGCTGCTAGCCAATCTTACTTTGTTTTAATGCTGACAGTTTGTTTAAAATAACTTCCGCATTTCGTTTGTCTGTTATTCTGCATAAATCTCTCATTGTCATTTGGCACAGCTTGCGACCATCTGTAGCCGCAAACTTTTTGTAATCCACATTTTTCAGACTGAATTCTTTTTCAATCCAAGTCAACCATTCTTTAACTTGACTCTTCGTCCAAAAGCTAGGATCTATCCAGACAATAATGATTTAACCAATCCACAACCGGTTTGAATTTTCGGTGTATAATTAGGCTATATAATTAGTTAGTTGCATATTTATCCTCCTATCACGAGAAAGCGATTAATGCGCTATACGAGCTCGCTTAGGAGTTGCCGGCCATCTGTCTACCACACCAAGATGGGGGAATCCCGCTAAGTGCCTTTCCCAACGGCACAACAAGTAAACTTGCCGGCTCGTTCTCCACACTGTCCCTTTAATGCTGAGCGTCAAGCAGGGAAGCTGTAAATACCAATTTTTAAGTCATTGGTTTGACCCGACTCGGAATCAAACCCGAGTCTACAGCTCTATACCACTCGGCCATCTGGGCTGTTAGTTAATGCAGAAATTTTTTTGCAATTACTTGCATAATTTTGCTCCTATCACGAGAAAGCGTTCAAAGAACAGCAACAAGCTCGCTTAAGAGTTGCCGGCCACCTATGCAGCACCTTAAGATGAGAGAATCTTTCAAAGTGCCTTCCCCCACGGGACAACAAGTACACTTGCCGGCTTGTTCTCTACACTGTCCCTTTATTGTTGACCGTCAAGCAGGGAAGCTGCAATACCTATTAAGTCATTGGTTAAACCCGACTCGGAATGGGGAGTTAACAGCTTCTAAGGCAGACGCTCTTTCCATTCGGTCTCCTGAGTTGTAAAATAAACGCAGGACAGTTTTATGTCATTGTGTTTCGAATTTCGCTGCGATTAACAACTCAATACGAAATCTATCAAGCAAGCTAAAAATAAAATTCCTTTGAAGTTTAAACGAGGATGACAGTCAAATCTGCTAATCTCATTACCATGATAAATGCAAAAGCGCTAACACAAACAGCCGACTGCAAACAATTTTGTAAGCAACGGTTTCTCTTTTGCCGGTAGCAAGGCCATAGGCGTAGCCAGGATTTTCAATTGGGCAGGGCTAAAGTTTAAAAAATCTTACTGGTCTTGGTTTATAAACCAAGATTTAACATAACGGTCACTGCTCTAACAGCTTACATTAAACTGGCAAACGCAAAGCATTCAGCAAAGCGCAGTTGGAGTGACGTATAAACGCGCTGTAAATATACGTCACAGGAAAACAATTTGTGGGTCGATAATTAGCTCATTTGGTAGCCCTGAGTTCAATTACACAAGAAACAGTTTATCACACGTAGCACAGTAAAAATAACATGCCAACGGAGATTCGTTTTGAACAATTGAAGTGACGCCTGATCGTTCGCTGGTCATTGCGGCTGCGCAATCACATCTCTGGCCAACGCATAAAGCAAAGTTGCATTGTATTTCTCCTTTGTAAGCCCACTTATTAAAAGCCCAGCTAGAAAACAATCACGCAATGGCAAGTGTTTATCATAATTACCAACATCCTTGTTTTTGTCCAGGATGGATTGGGGGGCCATGGCGCCCGTGCCACTCCCCCCCTGGCTACGCACATAGCCAAGGCTACTAATAAGTACCGTAGAGCGAGACAGCGCTGTTTCTGGCTATTAGCCTTCATCAGCCGCCCTCAGGTAAGAAACATTCATCTTCCAGGACGAATGATCTTGCCAGGATCACTCATCCCTTCGGATAAATATTTCTTAAAGAATTTAACCTTTGTGGTACGCATATCCACTCGTGTGGCTACGTCACCATTCCAGTCAAACTCTTTACGCAAGAAACAGTTTATCACACGTAGCACAGTAAAAATAACATGCCAACGGAGATTCGTTTTGAACAATTGAAGTGACGCCTGATCGTTCGCTGGTCATTGCGGCTGCGCAATCACATCTCTGGCCAACGCATAAAGCAAAGTTGCATTGTATTTCTCCTTTGTAAGCCCACTTATTAAAAGCCCAGCTAGAAAACAATCACGCAATGGCAAGTGTTTATCATAATTACCAAGATCCTTGTTTTTGTCCAGGATGGATTGGGGGGCCATGGCGCCCGTGCCACTCCCCCCCTGGCTACGCACATAGCCAAGGCTACTAATAAGCTTATATAACGAGATAGTTGGACCATCCACTTAGAAAATGATCTTACTACACTGAAGAGACCCATAAGGTGAAACAGTTTCACGCACAGAGGTAACTATTCGGTTATGATTGCTAAATGATACCTATTCAAAATTTAAATAACAATTATTTCGAAAATGTACTTTGAGAAATAAAACATGTGGAAAGTACATCGATTTTAGAAAAGTCATAAAATAAACCTAATAGTCGTAAAATTGCAACCAATGAAATAAATCATTGGGCATTCGCACAAAATGGGGCGCACTTCAAATTAAATTATAAATCATATCTTCATTATGCTCGCGTTATTACGCCGAAGCGTGTGACGAGTGGCGGGGCGCATCTCCGCCGCTAAGCGCCTGGGCAACACAGCTTCAAAAAAAACGTGGCAACGGAGGCGAGCCATTGGCGACACTGTGTACTATTTGACCGGCCCGGGAATCGAACCCTAGACCTCCCGCACCGGTAAGCGATGTGCCTAACAACTAAGCTAACCGGAACCTAAATTCAGCAATTTACAACCAATTTTGTAACTTGGATTGTGGATTTGTGCTAAAATGACATCAGTTGTAACTTGTATTCAACGTGTATAGAGGTGAAAGATTTTTCACATAGAAGCAATAATCATACATTCATCAGTATTCACAACTTTTTGATTTTATTTCAGTTTTCACTAACCTTGGGGCAGTGTACTTCGTTTGTGCTTTTCGGGGTTAAGGGTCACGTTGGGGGGAGGAGGACTGCGTCTTATGGCACTTGAACTCGAGATTGAACGTGTTTTGGATGTAGCTGAAACGTTTGCAGTTATGTCAAAACAGTTACTTTCCGAAACTTCCACTTTTGGTAACCTCATCAAACCCATGACGTCATTCCCTGTTACATCCACCAGTAAAGGATCGCTGAAAATTGACTCTGATGACGAAAGAGATGATGAGGACGGCGAAAGTGACGTAATAGGGGCAAATGAGTTCATAAATCCGTCTTGGTCCGTTATTCCAGGCAGTGATAACGCATCAGGCTTGATAATAGGTAATGGATCGTGAAGGGAAGGAACAGATTGTCGTCTGTTGTTTGTGTTGTTAAAATCAACTGTTTCGGTTTCAGCCGAATCAGGAATAAAAACTTGATCACGCGGAAAAGGATCTGACCGCGTCCTGCTGATTGCGTCATGTGTGACGTTGTTACCAGTGGTAGCAAAATGTCTTGCTTTGTAATGATGATAAGGAAAATTGCAAAAACCTGGCGAAGTGCAGCAGTAGGGACTCTTGCAAGACCCAGGCGATATTGCTACGTTTGGAGGATAATCGATGCCACTTGACGACATTATGACGTCATCCGCAAAACGGTTGTCCGGTGATACGGATGACGTTGCAGGTGCATTATTTCTGAAAGCAGTTTTCGTCAAAAGAACATCACTAGGCTGAGACATCAAAACATCACTGCCCATCTCCATATTGATTTTGGATAACTTCTTATTGTCGCGTGACAACGAACTTGACTGTGATTGGCCCGCGGAAGGGTAATAATGATGTAACGTTGATCTGAAACAATTAGAAGCAAGCGAAATGACATTGTGTAACTACAACACTAATTTAATAAACAAACAATGGCCAACTTATTCCGCCATAATACTACGTGCCACGTCGCTCAATTTAAACTACAATCATTTCAAATAAATTGGTATTCTTACTTAAGATCAGGCCTGGTGAGATGGGGGGGGGCAAGGAGGTACAGAGCACCGGGGCCCCGCGTGTTTTGAGAGGTCCGGCCGCACTAATGCTCGAAAAACTTTCTTACGTTGCAGTGTACAGTATTGTCTACTGGCTCGAAACAGCCTATCTAAAACTCTGTAACTGACTTCTGCTCACTTCGTGCAGTCTAACGGCCATCCATGAGTTTACAGTAGTCATTTCATTTCCAAGCGGTTTAGTATTAATACCCTGCTCCAGTGGTGTGCTTTGTTAGCTCTTGTCGCCCTTTTTGTGTTGTCTTACTTTGAAGTTGTACACATGCCTTACCCATTAACTTAATCGCTGTCAGTGAACGGATAATTGCCAATTGACAACTTCAAAAAATACAATTTTAATCAGGGCTTGAAGGGACATAAAACTATCGCATGAAAATAAAGAATGTTTTAAATATTTCGGTTGACTATTACTAGAATTATGAGAAGGGGTAACAGCCCGTACTTGAAGTCATCTCAAAACACTTAACCTAATGATTTCTAAAAAAGGTTGACGAGGCACAGGGGCCCCAAAGCATATCTCTGTCCCAGGGCCCGAATTTTCTTGCAACGGCCCTGTTTAAGATCGGTATTATTTGTAAGAGCCTATCAAAAAATATTTTTTACTAAATTAGGTAAAATTGCAAGCAACAAAACTTCAATCACAGCTGCAGGTACTCGAAGTTCAATTTGATATATCCTAGGTATGAACATTATGATCAACAAAGTAACCAGAGAATTCATCGCGGCAGTGTTAACTCAAATCTAAATTTTGCGACAATCCCGAAAAATTAAAACTAATGCGCTCGTTTTTTTTTTTTTTTTTTTGGAGGAGTGCGGGGCAAGGGTTCTTTCTGGAGAGATTCTTGCCACGGCTCGGCTCAACTGCAACTTTACTATGAGACCATAACCGACCACAAATTAAAAAAGAAATTAAAAATTTGTGGTTGCGCTATAACACAATCGATTTCATAGCAATATAAAAAATATGACTCTGTTGCTGCTTCTGTCCACATATATCTCATCAGCACAACCTGAACGTTTATCTGCAATTGATACCCTTAGAATAGATTAACAGATATGCTTGCTATTAGTGAGTCAAAAATCCAATATAATCTGCTGCTCTAACACCTGTCAGAAAGCAGCATGCCCAATGTTTTAAAATGGGTTATTTAAAAAATTCAAAAGAGCTTTATCGAAATAGTTTTTAGCTAATCGCAATAAAGCGTCCCTCGGACACTTTTTTTAATGGTAAACCCCCACAAGCACAGCCTTCTAATATTCTCAGCATTCACCAAAGCCAAATTTAAAACAGTAACTTCTATTTGCAAATCTGTATCTTTTCTGCTATTCAAAAATGATAGCTCAAATCTCAAGATAGCTACGCAATTTTGCCTATTCACGAAGCTCTTTTTAGTAAAACGCTATCGCAAAATTGCAGCCTTTGAAGGTCATAGTTTGCTATTAGCACTGGTACCTACCGTTTAGCTTGGGTGAGAACGTCGGTCGCCTCGGCGTTTCTTTTCATCGCCCGCCGGAGACTTCGAAACGCTATTGTTCGACGTAAGTCATGATACTGCACGCTTGGCTTGACCACATAGCATGATGTGACTGCTTTAAATACAATGTCAAAAACACACACGTTGCATTAACAGTCTAAAAACACATTGAATAACATTTGACTGCTCCTTAAGTAACCATAAGACACAGGTAGCCAAAAGAGGCCATGGTACCCTAAATTTTTTAATTTTTTTTTCTTCTAACCGTCCGGTTAGCTCAGGTGTTAAGGCAATGCCATCGGTGCGGGAGGTCTGGGGTTCAATTCTCAGGTCGGTCAAATCGGCACAGTGTCACCAACGGCTCGCCACCGCTGCGACGTTTCTTCGAGACTGTGTTGTGTTACCCAGGCGCTAAGCGCGGAGATTCGGCGTAATACCGCGAGAATAACAAAGATTTGATTTTTTCTTACAAAACATTTTACCCCTTAAAAATAATTTAAAAACTCCCAATCAAAGTTCTACTTTCTCCTACGTATTAGTGGCACACGAACTGTGAAGTCTTTGCATACATATTGCTTTAAAACAAACAACACTATGTTGGCGTCAAACCAACACTGCGTCAATTCGATAAATACTTTCAAAAACAATTATGAAATGGGTATGTCCTGATATTTTTTCGGTATGCAAATGCGACTCCAATGTATCTCCAGTACAATCTTGATAAAAAAATCTGGTGGAGAGCTAAAATTTGGCCGTAAACAATTCTGGGAGTTGCTATTTCTGGAGCGTTTTTTCAGATATAATCTACTGTCAATACCAGAGGGCTTGCCATTTACAAAACTGCTTTCAAGCTAATGAATTTTATTGAATTAATTTATTCGATTTTATAATAATATGTCAATTTATTCCCTTGCGTCACTGCCTGGAGGCGACAAAAGCTTTTCTTAATCTTTTATTTTTTCTCTGCTCAAATTTCTACGCTAGCTTGCTTGCCTTCAAGCTTCAAGGTTGCATTCAATCGAGGAAATCCGATACCAGCAAAGAATAAACTCACATGTGAGTCATTTTAAGCTCAAAGCAAGCGATTACTTTCCGGTATTTCAAATGATGCGTTGTAAAAAACAGCAATAACAGCAAAACAATTGTGAATTTGTCACTTTTTACCTTCTTCAAGACCACTCTAGCAATTTTTTCCTTGAAAACTTTTCACTGAAAGCAAGTACAAATAGTCCAAAAAATAAACCGATAATGAGCACCAATCAAGGCACAAAAAACAATTTCTGCTTCAAAAAATTTTCTCAAAACTTAAGCAATAATGACTTAAAAGTGAAGCACAAGCGTGAAGTAAAAAATCTTCCTCTACTCGAATTATATTCGTCTTCGGTAAACAAATGTAGGCAAAAACATTAATTCAAATTTGCAAAGCTTTCTGTACACTCGACTTGATCTCCTCCAAGAATGCTTAATATGCGTTTGCGCAGCACCCCCTAATACCCCTGGCAAGAATTGGCGATGAAATATATCATCGCAAGCGAAGGGGTACTAATTTCACGAGTACCACCTAAAATCTAACCTCCAGCAGTATTTGAACGAGGACATAAAATGTTTAACATACCAGCTGGGTTGGGCTTTTGTTGATGAGTGCGCGGCTATTCAGCGTAACCAGCTTGACATGGGAAAAGTCGGCGTGACCACATCGATCTCCAACTCAGGCCCGAACACTCACTCACCCTAACTCAGGGGTTCTTAACCGGGGGTAATTGCCAAGCGAGGGGGTAAATTTTCTGAATTAAAGACTAAAGAAAGCTTTAATTTTCAGTAGAGAAAAAGCAGTAGTGGTACGTTGGGGGTAAATTATACTTTTTTCTTTCGGCAAGGGGTAAACGAGACAAAAGAGGTTAAGAACCCCTGCCCTAACTCTAAGCTTAACTCGAGCCTTAAACCAAGCTCGAACGCTCAAACCAGGTCTTTACACCGAGTTGTCCCGTACCAAGAGGTCATTTTGAAAAGACCAGCTCCGCTGTCGAAAAAAGTTCGGTTGATTGCCGGCTGAAACATTTTAATCCAACTTCATCGAACAAACCAAGCCCATGCAATATGTCTGCATAAAACAATGTAAAAAATTGACTTTGATATCGCAGCCGAACAAATCTACCCTAAACGTGATGAATTTTCTTATCTCACAAACGCATCTGTGTTTTGTAAGCAATCATCAGAATCATTCGCACATTCCATGCGCAAAATACGAAATGCGGAAAACTCAAAAGAACTACAACATCAAAGTAAAACGTGCAAAGCATGAAGGTTTTATTATTTTTGCAAATATCAAAAATGTTGCTTCAATAAATTTCTAATAAAAATCTTAAAGGGTTAGACTTTTTTTGTGTTAAAGATTGCGAAAGTGCTGCTATTGGCCT
The DNA here is from genome assembly GCA_964006365.1 of Trididemnum miniatum. Taxonomy (NCBI): domain Eukaryota; kingdom Metazoa; phylum Chordata; class Ascidiacea; order Aplousobranchia; family Didemnidae; genus Trididemnum; species Trididemnum miniatum. Next base: position 9,503,152 of record OZ023251.1, on the reverse strand, counting down.
ACTTAACACAACAGAACCAACTACGACTGCGATGGAAACATCAATACACTATGCAGTTTTTCGAACCTAAATGCATCAAATCATTGAACTAAAAATTTAATAGTAATTGAGGGAGACTGCAAAGTCACCCAGCGCTCTACGAGTTAGCAGGCACCCGCATATGTCGAACGCGATTGACTTCAGTCGTGAATCGAACTCGCCACGATAGATGCGTAATCTGTGCGGAGCCATGTTGTTTCCGAACAAAGAGAATCTGGGACCTGTGTTAAGGTGGGGACTATTCTATAACAATGTGGCACGCAATAATTCATGGATAATTGGGCATTTTAAAAATTGTAAATCTGTGCAAACAAGTTATGCAATCGTCCTTTCAGGGTCCAACACTGCTTGCGAACAATCAAATTCAGCTAATTCATAGAATGATGACATTCAAAAGTTAAGCAAATAAATAATCATCTTGTTTACTATTTTACTCATTACTTTCCACGCGTAATCCTTGATTATAGACTATTACGTAGCACTTTAAAACTTGAGAATTGAGGAACATAAATAACGAACGATAGCCTAGTACTAGCACCGCACTGCACAAAAAATATTGGAACACACAGCAACATTTGATTGTTAACATTTTTCACAACATTTACACCCTTCGAAGCTGTAGACTAACGCTGCGATGAAGCTTAGATTTAACTTGATCAAAACAAAGTTTTGAGGCTAGCTTGTCTGCACTAAAAACAACCCTAACTAAAAAAACTCTACGTCGTTTTCGATGGGGTAAAACACTGCACTGAAGTAGTTGTTTTGCAGCAAAAACTACTGACCTCACTCTAACCTCAGACTTAAGGCAGCTGGGTCGCTTCAATATCGTTTTATGTTCATTACATTTGGAAGCTTTCACGTTTGTCTCGACTCTCGACTAGTCTTTCAGCAGGCAATATCGCCAAGAGCTCTCTCCCGTGTGTATACAAAATCACTGAGGCGTGACGACGTGATCTTTTGACTGTAAAGACTCGACGAGACAGTTGAAGTGAAAAAAACATCACAACCATCACATAAGTTTTGCAAATAGTAATGCAAAGTACACAAAATTTATTGAAATTTGAATTAAAATGCATGTTATTAATTATACTTAGAACAAAATGTCTGTAGTTGATCAAAACTAATAAACAAATTGTTAAAGCTGCTTATGATTTAATTTACAATAGTTCTACTGTACAGTGCGCTTAATTCTCGATAACAACGCGACTTCCACCATATTGTATTATATTGTAAATACCGTATCGTGCTTTGCGGTTTTTTGTTATCGCTTAATATCAAATTTTTATCAAGCAATAAAAATCTGTCTACTCAGAAAATCATTCAGGCGAAACGTTTTCAATAATTATGAAATGCTGTTGCTTTTTGCTATAAAAAACTTCATCAAATTTTGCATGTTAATTTTCATTTGATTAACAGAAAATTCAGTTCAAAATAAAATGACGATAACGTCTGAGATCATCGATTGCTGAAATGTCATGTTTCGATTTTATTAAAACCTAATTTTTCGTAAATAAAACAACTAAGAAAGAGGAAAAAGTCTTGGAAAACTAAAACAAGGAACAAAATCACAATTCAGCCTTATTTCTTTGCTTTAATATTAAACCAAAGTAAAAAACACCATTTTTTCATACAATTATGATCTATGTTTTTGAAAAGTGTTTCCGTTACTTTTTACAAAAAATGAAAATTCGGTCTCCGAATAGTGATAATACGGTCTCCGAACGAAACTGTAATCACTTTGTTTCTAAAAACTTCTTGTATTCCAAAATCGAGTGATGTAGCTTATAGCCTACGAAAAGCAATTAATATGTTTATTAAGGTAATGGCTGGGGCAAATTCGAAAATCAAACTCAGCAAAATGACATTACTAATTTTTTTGCTTTAGTATTTATCCTCCGATCAGGAAAAGCGGCAGAAACGCTACAACGAATTCGTTTATAAGCAGTGCTCGAGTTGTAAAAACATGTTTGGGGAAGGCGCAAGCTTCTCACGCAGACGTAAAGGAGGAACGATTTACACTAAAATGTTTTATGGGGGGATAGTGTTGTTTTCCGGGGCAATGGCATCCCCCCTCAACTCGAGTCCTGTTTATAAGTTTGTGGCCCCCAGTTTGCTTCTGCAACTTGAGTAAATCTCCGCTAAGTGCTGTTTCAAAAGCACAACTGGCAAACTTCAAAGAAAATCAAATCTTCATTATACTCGCGGTAGAGCCGCAGCGTGTAAGGAGTGGCAGGGCCCATCTTCTCGTCTTAGCGCCTGGGCTACATAGCTCAAAAAAACGTCGCATCGGTGGCGAGCCGTTGGCGACACTGTACTGATTGACTGACCGGCAATCGAACCCCTGACCTCCCGCACCGATAGCGTGTGCGCTTAATAACTGAGTTAACGGTCTTCCGACACAAAACTTGACGTGTTTAACGCTACAGTCGCGTCACCGACATCAATTTAACTGAATAATTCCCAGTGGCGTAGCTAGAGGTTCTGCCGCCCCCAAATGCAGTGATGTACCCAGTATTTGGGCAAAGGGGGAGGAAACATAACCGGGGGTCTTGGGGCGAAGCCCCCAGCCGCCGAAGGCTAAGGGGGTCTGGGGGCTAAGTCCGCAGCTGTCAACGAATTTTTGCGGTTTTCACATGAAAAAACACTCTTTTTAACACACTTTTACATCGAAAAAGGGCATGCAGGGAGTGCAGTCACCCTTAGCGTAGCCAGGATTTTGCAATGGGGGGAAGGGGGGAGGGGGGGGGTTGAGACTGGCTTCACATTTGTTATACGTTGTATACAGGAGCGGATCCAGAAAGTTTTGGTGGGGTACATGTAATTTTGAATTAGGTTGAATGTTAACTAAATGCAAAGACGTTTAAACTCGGAAACGGGCGTAAATATGCCTTTTGAAAATAGCTCATGTCAGGGGCGTATTCAGAAATTTTTTGATGGAGGGGGCATCAATTTTTGTCACTTTTTCAAGCGTATTTTTTCCTGCAGAATAATTTTTACGCAACTTAAATGCCAAAAATGACTCTAGTAGGGTCCGGGGGCATGCTCCCCCGGAAAATTTTTGAATATTTGCATACTGCAATGACCATTTTAGTGCTTTTTGAACAATTTTTAAGGAAAGTTCGTCATATTTTTGGCCCCTAACTTCAAGTGCTTCACCAATGATGCATTTTGTGCGCACAGTTTCGATTATGTATGACGTCATTTAAGGCTCAATGGGGAGAGGGTAGTAACCCCCAAACCCCTCCCGGTGTTACGCCACTGGCAGTCACTATAGACAATGCAAAACATTTTCGGAGTTTATGTCTGAAAGCAGAAGCTTGGCTAAAATAAGTGAAAGGAGGCTGCAACCGTTATCAGTTTGAGAAATTATAGACTGAAAATTAGGTTTTAGCACCTTATTACGGAGCAAAAGGGGTGGGTCATGGCACCGTGGCTCAGGCCCGCCGAGAGGGGGGGGCAGAAGGGGTCACTGTCCGGGGGCCCCGGGGACACAGGCGGGCCCGGGGTACAAAATTGTCAGGTTTAGAATGCAAAATTCATCAGCACAAACTACGGCCTGCGGACGCGATGATGTTTTTTTTTGATTTCGGGCCGAAATTCGAACATCTGCGGACGCTATGACCTTATGTTGCTCATCACTTGATGTTGAGCCGAAATTTGAACATCTGCGGAGGCTGTGACCCTTTTTTTGCTCATCACTTGATTTTGGGCCGAAATTCGAACATCTGCGGACGCTCTGACCTTTTTTGCTCATCACGTGATTTTGGGGCACCACTGACCAAAGGGCCCAAACGAATTTTTTGCCCCGGGGCCCGAAATTTCTGTCGGCGCCCCTGCCGTGGCCCCCCCTGCGTGCGCCCATGTTACTTGCGTAGTACTGCCTATAGGCCTACTACATTCGCACGCTGAGTGTGAGCCATTCAAATAACGCAAATACGAAGAAGAAAACAGTGCGCAATTGTGACATAATACACATTAAAATCAAATCTTTTTATACTCGAGGGAATACACCAACTAAAGCGTAAACGAGATGGCGGGGCCCATTTCCGCAACTTTGCGCCTGGGCACTGGGCAACACAGTAAGATGATTTACAATTAGCAAATAAGCGATATAGCCAAGTAATAGTTGTTCAAAATAATTTAAAAAAAAAATTATATAAAGCTTATCCAAAATGCCGCACCCCCCCCCCCCCCCCCTTGCTACGCCTCTGATAATTCCGTAAAACATAAAAAATAATAAACTTACCTGAAGCTGCTTCAGCGATGCAACTTTCGTTTCTTTCCAATTTTACGTTTTCCCTTCTTGAGTCGGTAATCGTGTTATCGCTGTAAATTGTGCTTGGTGTAATCTCACAATAGCTAGTTACCATGATGCAAAAATATAAGCACTAGCACTATTCATTACGTTTGCTTAGTTCATGTATAAACTTTACAACTTAAAAGTTTTTTATTTCGAAGAAAGACATATTTTACAATGCTTTTTCTTTTGAAAACACCAGAAACTGATGACTGGGCAGCAGTCAGGTTCATTTTGTACCAAGAAAATTGGAAATTTGCTGATATGTGTACTTTTATGTTGTGTTTTACCAATTTTTTACGATTTTCGCTTTTGAGTCGAAGTCATTTTCTCCTAACGTCAGCGTCGCCAAAATTTGCGGGAGTTATAAGACAGCGTAACTTTTCAGGTTTCAAATGCATTTCTAATTCTAAGTTGGGGAAATCACCTGCTTGTCTAGACGTCTTCACGTAATTTACGTATTGCAAGCTTATGCAGTAGAAAGAAACGCCCTCACTGAAAAGCAAAACAAAGTCTCTGATTTATCAAGTGTAAGAGGCGTTTGCACCACAAAACCACGTCACCAAAACATCAAAACACATTGTGAGTCACAGCAATCAACTTTTGTGATAGCAAGATGATTGTTTCAATAAAAAGTTTTGTGTTCGTGCTGTTGTGGAAAGTTCCTCTGAAGCAGGCCGGTCCCCAAAGAAAGAGAGAGCAACGGAGGACATTGCCTTCCCATGCAAAAAAAATAGTCCAAAAATTCCCAATATCATTAACCTCTGCAGCTGAGACGTTTTAATAACCAAAAAAAAATCCGCAGCATACTGCTTAAAATCTAAATTAGCTGCTGTGGCTTTCATCTATTCTTATCATACAACTGGTAGGCCTACTGGAGTTAGCTGGTCTAGCAAGAAAGACAAGTATTCTCGTAGCTCACTTCAGCTTATTAATTTACAGTGTCTACTCGCTAATCGGTGTCCTCATTTGACCCATAGTTCGCAAACTGTTTTTCTAGAAGAGTGATTTCATTTTTCATTATTTTAAAACAAGCGTATCATTAGAAAAATGCTCTTTCATTTGTCAAAAAGATGTGACGGTTAATGTTGATAAACTACGTAATTTGAAAAAAAAACTTCGCCTGTAAATTAACTTCTTCAGGAGTGGTGGTGATGAGAGATTTTAAATTGGCGCGGCGCGCTGGTAGGTAGTGGTGGTCTTGTTCACTCGCATAGTTCATTAATAACCCACATTTTCAGCTTTCAAATTATTGAATTAAATAATGACGTGAAGTTTCTGCTGCTGGTGCAGCTACTTTTTTGGCCTATAATGCTGTCCCATAACGCTATTTTTGTTTACAGAAAAGTTTGTGCAATTAAGTTTTTTTAGCATACAGTATTCAAACCAAAACTTCTCTTTTTGTCAATAATTATCAGGGGCGTTGAAAGTTGTTTTAAGACGGGGGCTGAATCCGACAAGACCGTACCAACGTCTGGGGCTTCTCCCCCAGACCCCCCTTTCGCAGCAGCATATTAGTCAAGTTATCTGATAGACCAAGTGATAAAAAATATGGTACACTCTAAAAAGGCTCAAACTTATTAGTGTTCCACCTTCTAATTATTAATTACGTTTCAGCCTGTTTGGGCATTTTGGACCAAAGTCCGTGGCCTATAACTTTGTATAAGTTGAGCGGATCATTGATTACATTTACCTTGAACACATGTCCCACTTGTGTGGGCTTTAGGCAAGGGTGCAAATTTATGTTGAGCTTTAGAGGATGATTTAGCAAAGTTGACCATTTTTGGATATTGGGGGGGATGATTTAGCAAAATTGATCATTTTTTCGATATTTGGGAGGATGTAAATTGGCAATTCAAAATTGATCGTGTGTGTTGTGCTCTTGTATAGCAAATGGACCTATGGGTGGACTAACTGTATTGTTATTTGCCTGACATGGTCCGACATAGCCTACTGCAAGGATATCAACTTGTGGATTAGTTCTTTGGCAATCTGCCCCAATGCCTGACATTATGTGGTTGTAGAGAGGATCTCTGGTACTGTTGTTAAAACTCAACTGGTCAACAATCATTATTATCAAAATTACCAGAATCACTTTTTTCATTATTCAGTTTATTAAGAAATATATTTCGTCCTAAGGGGACATCATCAGACATCTTGAATAAGACTGATGATTGATGTCCACTTAGGACGAAACATATCTCTTAACAAACTGAATAATGCAAAAAGAGCGATACTGGTAATTTTGGTAAAATGAATGGAATCACCAATCATTGATGCCGGTTGTCACATTTATTAGTTTTGTTGATTTTTATTGAATGACGGAATTTTCCACTTCCATGAAAAATATTGGGGGTATGCTTCCGGATTATTGGAGAAGATACATCCCACCCCCCATCCCCCCTGGATTTGCACCCATGGCTTTAGGCCAAATTGATGTGAGCTTGATGTCATAATCACTTTTTTAAATTATGCCATCAAAAATTTAGTTGTGATGCGGAAAGCCCACTACAACAAGCCGACATTAATGTGGGCCTAAAGCCCGCATAAATTGGACGAGTGGATAAGATAACCGTTAAGCGACAACGGAGAGCAAACTGGTTCCAAGTTCCAACAAGATAAACGCCGTCGCCGCCTATCTTTTATAATGTAAAAACACCTGAAAGTGTTACAAAAAGGATCATAATTAACTTCAGTTATGCTTGTTGAATTTTAAAAATTTCTACTGCATCGTGAAGCTTGATTTTAGTTATTGTTTAAAATAAACTTCAACGAAATTGGTTGTGCTTTAAGCAGTGTGCGAAGTAGAAAAATTTTACTGTGGGGAATGTTTTGTTCACAATTTTGTCTGAATTCTGAACCCAACTAACAAGACAATATTGCAAAAAACGAATTTATTGTTCATGGGGCGTCCTCAATGGTCAATGACCAAATTGAAACAGTGGCGTAGAGCGTACTGAGTGTTTGCATACCACCAGCATGATGAACAAAAATTTTCAAAGAGATAATTTTGAAAACTTCATTACAGTGGCGCCCCCAGGATTTGGCAAAAGGGGGGAGCCACAACGCGTAGCCCCTAGCCGCTAACGAATTTTTACGGTTTTCTCATAAAAAAACACTCATTTTAGCACATTTTTTAATAAACGTGGACTGCTAACTGACCTAAACGTAGACTGCTAACGTAATATTACTTAATACTATTGATTAATTAAAATGGTCACGAATTGTGGCGAAACTTTTACCTCACAAAAAGCAAGTCAATGGAAGCGTAATAACTGGGGCCATTTCTTTTTTGACCTAAAAAAATATATTTTTGACTTTATTTTAGTAAAATTTTGACTTTATGTTGACTTAACCGCTTCCCAGTAGTATTTATGTCTTGTTGCACTTTATTAATTAAATATGTTTTATAATCTGCAATTTACATAAGTTTTTAAAGAAAAAGGTAGCCTACTTCGAACATTTTCTCAATTACTCAGTGTTGAAGCTAATGCAACAAAGCGACGCATGACGAAACCTAGGATAACGAGCCATTGTGTGTACCAGTATCAATTAGTGTGTAATACAAAAATTGCGTTGCTATCGCAACTGCACTGTAGACTAACAGTATGTCGATGATTTTTTTAACGAAAGCCACGCAGTATAATTACAGGGATGTTTTATTGTAATACAGCATCATATATTTTTTACGTTCTTAACATCAAAATTTCTGTCTTTTCTCAGTAAATTATTGAGCATAGAAAACGACCTCTCACAGCAGCAGAGGTTGGCTGGGCTTTTTGCAATAGTGCGTAGCTTGTTGGGTCAATTGTCAAGTTGGTACAGTTTATTGTTGTTTCTAAATCGAGTTGGATAGTCGTTTGTTAATGTAGTCTTTAATTGCGCAAGGATCATCTTCGAATTGCATATTCTTCAGCAGTCCGTATGCTTTGGTTATTGTGCAGGCACTTCCTTCTAAGAACTCCACGTTGGCTGCTAGAGTGCGGTATTGATTTATTTTAACCAAGTCCGACACCAAGCCTTCCACATTGATAGCGTCTTTTGCTCTGCTGACTAAGAGGCCTGCACTTGTCCAATTGTTGACAATGGTACGAACAGCTGGAAGGTTCTCACTATAATATAAGGCAGCTCTAAGCCAAGTTGCCCGTCTTGTAATTACAGGGTCAGGAGGAGATGGCAGACCAGCATCATGAAAATCTTTCTTGCGATCTTTGTTTTTGATTGTTGCTGCCTTGATCGTTGCTATTACTTCATCAATATTTTTAAAATGAGCACGCACACGCATAGCGCAGTTATGTAGTAAATGCGCAACGCAGGTGACATGCATCAAAGAAGGGTATAATTCTTTTAATGTCTTTCCAGCCGAAGACATGTACCGAGCAGCATCAGTCAAGAACAATGAAAAATTCTCGCGTTTTATTTCAAGTTGTCGCAATATGTCATCCACAGTGTGCAGAATAATACTGCTATTAACATTGCGACCGCTGTCAAGTGGATGGCAATTAACGAGGAATGTCTGATTTGTAGCATCTAAGCTGCCCACAAGCACACTAATATACTTTTGTTTAGCAACCTCTGCTTCATCCACAATCAAAAAAATTTTTTCTCACGAAATAATTCTTGAATTTGTTCCTCTTTTTGGGATGCCAATTTAGCAAAACATGCCCGGGCTGCAGTTTCTGAAGGCAATACTTTTCCCATTCTAGCAAACAGAGACTTTAAAGAAGGATGGTTCAGTTTATGAAGTGGGATATCTGCAGCTAAGAATGAAGAAACAACCTGTTCCATGAAGTTTACTTGATCGAAATGTAAAAAGGTTTGCTTACTTTCAGATTTGCTCTTCGTCTCCAATTTTCCTTGGTGTTGCTTACTTTTTCGGTGGCTCTCCACAAAAAACTTTTTGTCGCATTTGATTAACACGTCGCAAAGGTTGCATCGCAAGTCGCCGGCAGGAGTTGCCGAAAACTCATCCGGATATTCCTGGCAAGTTTGCCTAACTTTCGCTATAGAAGATTTGGCTTGTTTTGGCATTCTTTGCTTTGCAAGCTACAACTTAAAAGAGCACGTGTAAAGAGCGCAAGGTCTTTATAGGATTAGATTAATTGTCTAACAATTATGTATTTATGCATCAACAATGACGTTTCATGCATAATAAGTGCTATTTCCTTCTCAATTACCGCACGCATTGTTGTGACGATAGTGCAAATATTGCAACTATTTCAAAAGTTGAAAATCAAATAAAACTGCGCATAAAATTTTAATAGCAGCTCAAAAATTCAAAAAAATATTTAAAAAATATAAATTTGTTCGTTTTTGTAAGGAAATTTTTGATAAAGACAATTTTAACAAATTTTGACTTTATGCAAAATTTTGACTTATAAAATCTACCAAAACAGACTCCTGAACACCTGAAACGAACGTTAGTACACATTTGATCATGTAACAAGGTCTTGAAAAAATTTTGACTTTATTGACTTTAACGGGCCCTAGTAGCAACCTAACTATTACTAGATAGTAAAATAGTTGGACATCATTATTCATGTAGCCTACTGTGTAGTGACAACCAACAAAATTTTAGATCACAATACCTCATCGTCTAAATCAGGATGGTGAACCACTGACCCACGGGTCGCTAAGTGACCCACTTATACATTTCAGTGACCCACTTGTACTTTGGAAAACTTTATCCGCGGACGTGATAACCTTTTTTTGCTCTTCACCCGATTTTGGGCGGAAAATTGGACATCTGCGGACGTGATGATCTTTATTTTTGGTCTTCACTCGATTTTGGGCGGAAAATTGGACATCTGCGAATGCGATGGCGTCTTTCTTGCTATACACCCCATTTTTATCCGAAAAACTGGACATCTGCGGAGTGCGGACGTGATGACCTTTTTTTTGCATCTGTTACCCAAGTTTTTTCATTTTTCGGTCTACGACCTTAAATTTGACCCACCACCTAAAAAGGTTTGCCATCCCTGGTCTAAATCGTACCGGTGCACTTACTGCGATTTCTCGCTGATTACTCCCTCCTCTGCCAACCGTCTCCTGACATTGAATATTTTATAGCAATTGCGTAAAAATTTCTTTTAATGTTGGGGGTGATAAATGTAGTATCATCCCCCCTCGAAAAATATCTGGAGGATGCATCCCCCCATCCCTTCGGAATGTACACCCTTGTCCAGGGTGGGGAAAAATCGATTGTTATCGATATTCAATTGCGATATTCTTTACTTTTTGTTCATCGAATGCACTGGAGCCTTTGCTTTTTTGAATGAGTATCGAATATGGCCTTGTCTTTACTTTTTTTTCGGCGCAATTCGATATTCCATATTAGATTCTTTTTGTCCAGGTTACTTTATCTCACTTTAGTAAATTTAAAATAATCGTCGGAATGTCATTAGGCCTACCTGTTTTTGCTGATAATATTTTTTGTACCAAAAAAAGATTTTTACTAGCAAAGTTGCTTGAAAGTTGCTTCGCATCAACAATGTCGTATACTATGTCCGACGTTTATCTGTAAAGACTGTAAGTTACCGCATGAATGTGAGGACATCACAAAAAATGCTTGGCGTACACCGCCAAATGCTCAGTGTAATATCGAATATCGATTATAATATTTTTTATTCTTTACTTTTTTAAACTACAATCGAAATCGATTATTTCTTTACTTTTTTGGGTATCGCTTTCCAACCCTGCCCTTGTCTTGCCCCCCTGGATCCACCACTGGCCATAAGCTACAGAATCCATCAAAAGTGTCTGGCCTATTTCAGCCACTTGGCAGTTTTGTTCTGTATCATCATAGTTGTACTATGGTTACGTCACATTACTGTTGTAAATAGGTGTACCATTTCGTATTGTTACGTCACATTACTGTTGTAATACTGCTTGCAATTTCTTATGCGGTATTCATTCTAAGAGCTGTAAAAAATAAAGTTTGTTCTAAAATATTTCAGTGCAGAATATTACATGGTGTCAGAAGTGAGTTCTTATTTTTTTTGAAGTATGAGTCAATCACATGCGCCTAGAGAACTTAACACAGATGCAGATAACTTAGCAGAAGAGTGGCGCCGATGGGAAAAGTCATTTCAAAATTACTTTACAGCTGCTGAATTGAAGGCTAAAAGTCGTGACACGCAAGTCGCCATTTTGTTGAATTGCGCAGGTGAGAAAGCAAGAGATATTTTTGATGCCTTTGGTATCGAGGTTGATAATGAAGCGACCACATGTAAAGTTGTTTTAGATCGTTTCAAAACCTACTGCAACCCTAAGCGAAGACCGGCCTTTGAGTCTTACAAGTTCTGGAAGCGCCAGCAGGCTATAGGTGAACCATTTGATAAATGGCTAACTGAATTACGTATTCTGGCTAGCAATTGTGACTTTGGGGCTGTAGCGGATAGGCAGTTGAGAGATAAAATTTTATTTGGCACAAGCGATGACACGGCACGGCAACAAATGTCGGAGGAAGACGATCTTACCTTAGATAAAGCCATGAATATTTGTCGAACGATGGAGGCTACTAAAGCTCAGATGCAAATTATGCCCACCGACGCTAAAAAGTCTTCGGAGGAAGTCATGGTTAATCAAATCAACAGAAACAGTGAAGCCGCAGCTTATTCGTCACACCGCTACAGCTCTAGTTGTCAATACTGCGGATTAGTCCACAAGCCACGAAGTTGCCCTGCTTACGGGAAAAGCTGTCGTAAATGCGGAAAGCGTAATCATTTTGCTACGGTATGCAGAAGCACGCAACCCAGTAGGCCTAGCACCTCCAGGAACATTCATGAAATCGCTCCTGAATCGCAGTTGGAGCAAACATTTATGCAAGTGCACTCCCTTCTCCGCAAACACACAGAAAAATCTAAGATACCAACGCCAATACCCATTTCTGCACTTTCAAGTTGGATACAGGTGCAGAAACAAATGTTCTTCATCGTGATGTCTACAAGAGTATGATGTTGCCTTCGCTTAAACCAACCTCAACGGTGCTGTGCGGGTTTGGTAACACTTTAATTACACCACTGGGTTCGGTGGACATGGCGGTTTACGATAGGACGGGTCGCAGGTTTGTCCTAATGTTTCACGTTACTGAGGTTGTTGATATGCCGATACTAGGCGAACACGCATGTGAGCTGTTAAATTTAGTAAAAAAGATAGATGATGTAGTGATTCGCAATTATGGTGATGTGTTTGCCGGACAGGCTTGTATGCACAAAAGTATTGCATCACCCTCAAGGATGATTCAAAATCGGTCATACAACAACCCTACACATAGCGTATGCCTTCGTTCTAAACTGAAGTCGGTATTAGAACGCCTTACTAGAGATGGGATTGTAGCAGATGTGGACAGTCCAACTGAATGGGTCAGCAATTTAGTGGCAATTGAGAAAAAAGATAAAAGCTTGCGCTTATGCCTGGACCCCAAGCCGTTGAATGCGGCGATTTTACGTGAACGTTACCTCATTCCTACTCCAGCGGATGTGCAGTCTCAGTTGTCACGCAAACGTCTTTTTTCAGTCATAGACATGAAAGATGGTTATTGGCATGTAGCCCTTACAGAAGAATCATCGTACCTTACTACATTTCACTCGCCGTGGGGGCGAAAAAGATTTTTGAGGATGCCTTTTGGTCTATCCTCCGCCAGCGAGGTAATGCAAAAACGTAACTAGAATACATTTGGCGATATAAAAGGTGTGCACGTGATCGCAGACGATATCATAGTGGCCGCAGAAAATGAAGAAGAGCATGATGCAATTATGCTAGCCTTATTGAATAGAGCTAGAGAAAGTGGAGTTCGTTTTAACAGAAAGAAAATACAAGGAAGAAGGATTAAAGCCAGATGACGACAAAATTAAAGCAATTGTTAATATGCCTCCTCCATGTGACGTTCCTTCGTTGCAACGATTCCTCGGAATGACGAAGTACTTATCGCAATATATCCCAAATGAATCAGCTATTACATCTCCCCTGCGTATTTTTTTGAAAAAAGGTTGTGAGTGGAAATGGAGCGCAGACCAAGAAGAAGCATTTGAGAAATTAAAACGTGCTCTGGTGAGCAAACCAGTCTTGGCATTTTATAATGTCAACAAGCCGGTCATTATGCAATGTGACGCGTCACAGGCCGGTTTAGGAGCATGTCTGGTACAAGACGGCAAACCTGTTGTTTTTGCCTCTAGATCGCTCTCTTCAGCTGAAAAAAACTATGCACAGATTGAAAAAGAATTACTCGCAATCGTCTTTGCAAGTGAAAAGTTTTATCAATACGTGTACGGTCACGGCTCTGTTACAGTTGAAAGCGACCATAAGCCTTTGGAGTATATATGAAAAAGCCTTTGAGTAAAACCCCTCCAAGACTTCAACGCCTCATGCTTCGTCTGCAGTCATACGAATTAAAAATACAATATGTTCGAGGAAAGTACCTGTATTTGGCAGATACATTATCACGAGCATACATACCCGGCGAAACCAACCCTGATATTGATGAAGATCTCATCCAAGTCGTACATTCATTGGTGACAAACTTGCCTGTTACCACGACCAAGCTTGAAGAAATCCAACAAGCCACCGCCAATGATGAACTTCTTCAAAAGATTATGCACTATTGCCAGACAACCTGGCCACGTAGCCAAAAAAATATTCCTTTGTCGTTGCGGCCGTACTGGCACATTCGCGATTCGTTACACATAGCAGATAATATTGTTTTCACTCATCAACACATTGTTGTACCTCGATCTTTACAAGCTTACATGCTTCAATTAATTCACGAGTCGCATTTTGGCATTGAAGAAAGCAAAGCCAGAGCTCGCGAGTTGCTCTATTGGCCTAAAATGAATGCCGACATTGAATGGATTATCGGTGATTGTGAATTATGTATCAAATTTCAAAATAAACAACAGCGTGAACCGCTTTTATCTCACGAAATTTTCAATGAGCGTTATTTCAAAGTAGGGATGGATGTGCTGACTTTTCAAAATAAGGATTATTTGGTGATTGTAGATTATTATTCTAAATACCCTGAGTTATTCCCATTGCACGATAAAACTGCGCGTACTATTGTTGAACAATGCAAGAGTGTTTTTTCTCGTGACGGTATTCCTGTTGAAGTGGTTAGAGATAATATGCCGTTTCAAAGTGTAGAATTTTTGACTTTTGCCAAAGCTTGGGGAATTAAAACAACCACGTCAAGCCCCACACACAGTCAAAGTAATGGTCAAGCTGAACGTTATGTGCAAACAGTGAAAAATATGCTCAAAAAAGCTCATGAGCAAAATCAAGACCCATATTTAGCTTTGTTAGAGTATCGCAATACACCCGTTGTTGGTATGAAATATTCACCAGCGCAAACGCTCATGAGTAGACGTTTACGCACTAAGATACCTGTGGCTACTTCTTTGCTCTCACCCAAGGTTGTGAATGCTTCTGCATCATCAACCAGTTTTAATCCGGTTTTTCCTCGTGTCCGAATTGGCCGGATGCACTTCATTCCTTCAGCAATCGCTCTCTCTCCATCTCGCGCGATCTGTAGCTTCCTCCACCTTCAACCCAATTTTCTTTATATTCTCTTCGACTTGTTTCTTCCATGTTCGCTTCGGCCGTCGTCGCTTTCGTGGTCCATTCACTTCAATTATCATTGCCTTCTTCAAAATGCTATCATCTGCCTTCTTCAAAATGCTCTCACCTCAAAATGCAGATCTTATTAATACGCTAACCCGTCAGAAGCGTTACTACGATCGCCATTCAAAATCGTTGCCTCCTTTAAAAAGAGCAGACGTAGCTTGTTACCGCAGAAATAAGATGTGGAACAAATCATGTGTTGTTGATGTACGTAATGAACCTCGTTCTTATGTAATTCGTAATGAGCATGGCCGTATGCGTCGTAATCGCCGTGATTTGTACAAAACTAGTTTAAGTCCGCAATCAGTTGAAAGACAGATTAGTCATTATCGTAGTTCTACTCCTAGCAGCTCTTCAGTTACAAACTCAAATCATGATGGCACTGTTAACCAGCCAGCAAATGTTGTAGCCGAAGTCACTCCTGCACGTACCTCACGTAGCGGAAGACCTAGCAGCTTTTCAGTTACAAACTCAAATCATGATGACACTGTTAACCAGCCAGCAAATGTTGTAGCCGAAGTCACTCCTGCACGTACCTCACGTAGCGGAAGACCCATTCGATTTCCCTCAAAGTATAGAGACTACGTGTGCGAGTAATCTACTGTAATTAATTATTTTTATTACTGGTGTTGTTCTTAAGAAGGGAGGTGTAACATCATAGTTGTACCATGGTTACGTCACATTACTGTTGTAAATAGTTGTACCATTTCGTATTGTTACGTCACATTACTGTTGTAATACTGCTTGCAATTTCTTATGCGGTATTCATTGTAAGAGCTGTAAAAAATAAAGTTTGTTCTAAAATATTTCAGTACAGAATATTACAGTTCTTTTTTACTAAAAGTTTTGTTCTTTTTTACTAAAAAGCATAGTCAAAAGGGGAGGGCATGGCACAATGGCCCCCTCCTAAATACGCTCCTGACCTCCATGCTTGTCCGCGCAAATTATACGAAGTCATACGGACTTTGGTCTGGACAATCAAAAAAAGTTTACATCAACCATGTTCCTAATGAAAATAATTTTAACCGCTAGAATTCGCTATGGCACCGTTTAATGCAAAGCAGCTGGATTTTGTCAATAACTTTGGTTTTACTGAATCAGTTGAGACTTGAGACTGAGAGCACAGTCTCTAAATTAGTAGTCTGGAAAGCCAATGGCAATTTGTTGCAAGGCAGTGTCAACGGTTTTAAAATTGCGCCACCTAGTAGCGGTAGGGGTAGTACGTCTTGCAAGCTACCTGACAACACTGTGATTGATACCAGTTTGGGTTAAAAATAAGGCAGAGGCTAAGGTTACGTGACCGTAACATTTGTCTTTTTGATTATTTTATTATCCCTTCACGCTTCCCTGATTGTACGAGAGCGTGACGAAGTAATAAAATAAACTAAAGAGGCAAATGTTACGGGCCCGTAACTTTAGCCACTTCCTAAAAATAATGGTGGACGTGAGTGAAAGGATTAAGAAAAAGACTACAATTACAAACAATCAAATAAAAAGTTATCTATGCTATAGTAAGCTTAGTTTTGTTGCAAAAGCAAAGTTTTAAAGTGGCCCGCTAAGCATGTTGGAGCCTAGTTAGGCTACAGGTATCTGCACTCCTGCATTTTAATACATTTACCCAGGTTCCAGTACTCAGTAGTTTACACTGTGCATCAAATGACTTTTTGTCCTTCACCCAGCTATTAAGTATGCTGTGAGAAGTAGAAGAAATATATTTGTATTTATTATTCAGACTATTATATGCACATGACAGGTTGAAATTTTCACATACCAGTAATCCTGACTTAGGCAGTTAGGTACCGGTACCAGTGCGTAAAACAGCATGTCAAAAGTAGTTGGCTAGTTGAATAATTGCGGCTGGTTAGCAGTTAGCTTGGATAGTTACACAAACCAATAAGCTGGTAAAATTGCATTTTTAGTTGCTGCTTCCTATCAACTTTAACCTAATGCTGTAGCAACGGTACTGGTATCTCAGGTAAAACATTTAGAATAATTAGATAAAATACAATGCACGTCAGTGTTACACAGAAAAATTAAAATTGACACTGGATCATTATATATCGTATAGTATGAATGTATGTATTTGATGCAAATGTAATTGCTGGTACGGTGGTAAGAGTGGTAACCTACTGCAATAGACTTTATGTTAGCATGTATGGTAGACTCCTGCACAGACCTCCAGCCACTCAGGGAAAACAGAAAAAAAGTTTCTTTTACTTCTCCAAACAGGGAAAAATTAGAGATTTTGTTAAAAATGTGAAATATCAGGGAAATCTTAGGAAATCACTAAATTTGAAGCTCAGGAAAAATCCAGGGAATTTTTAAATTTCCTAATCAGTTAGTAAAAGCCTTAAACTTTGATAAAAGTTCAAGAAATTTGCCAGAATATATTTTAATTTAAGTTTACTAAACAAATTTTTGTTAAAAATCTACATTAGGTTGCAGCCTTCTGGCCTACATGGCAAAAATAAGCTAGTTGAATATTTACATGCTATTGTATAAAACTGCCAGTAAGGTACCACTCATACCAATACCTGTATCAGGTTGCTTCAACCATTTCAACTACCATTTTCATCTTTTAACCTATTTTACATATCGTTCACTCCAGGCATCATTATTAATCTGTTTAGGAGAACAGATTTTAAACAACATTATAACTTTAATGCACTTAAAATAAAAATGCTCATTTGAAGGCAATTTAAAATTTGACTGTGCTTTTTGACTGTAGCCAATCCGTTTTAGGTGATATTCCAATATCGGTACGATGCAAGTTTCAAACAAAAGGTGAAATTGGAAAAAGCATTTATTTGTGAAAAACAGCTTAATGATGATGATATTCAAAGAACTGTAACAAAATCATGGATCAAAACCGGTTGTCTTCCTTCTGCAAATATGCCCGTAAAGTCACACCAGTCAATCATCAAAAAGCGACGAGAGCCAGTTACACATGCATATCAGCATGCTGTAGCTAATGAATGTGCCACAGATGACATAGACATAGTGGAACCAGAACCTTCGCCAATTTTGAGTCTTTGTGATATTTTAGCTGAATTCAAAAGCTTAAATCTTACAAATTGGAGAGTTTATTCAGAAAGCAAATTCTTGCACCTAACATACTATGAAAACCTTGATTTGCATGGAATTGCATCTTTAAGTTTTTTAATTTCTGAACTTGATAATGGAGAAATGTCATTCAGCATTGCTAAAAATGGTCTATATTGTGAAGAATAAAGCAATAGAGTTTCAATAGAACACTGGAATTTGGAAGGAACATTAAATCTTCTGATGAAAGTTCGTAGTTGTGCAGGATATGATGCTGTTATAACAAATAGTGGCTGGTTACATATACCACTAAGGCTGTTGGAAGGATCTTCTACACGGTATGTTTAATGCAGCTCAATTTCATGCAAACAAGCTTGATGCAAGCTATTTGATGCCAGAGGCTTATGGTGCATAACCACTAATAAATGTGCTATAATTAAAGCAAAACATTGTCTAAAATATTTAATTAATTCTCGCCAAAACTTCAATGAATTTTAGACAAAACATTTTGACTTCAATAGCTCGCATCGCTAGCATAAAATTGCCCCTGCAGCTCATGTAAATTTGTCTGCATGAAATCATCCTCATCAAATTGTTGTGCAATTCTGAATGTTACAATCAGTGCTAAATTTTTGATTTTTCCTTTCGATTTGCTTACAATAACTTTATAAACCTTATACCGGTAATTACTCAGAATTGGTGCTTGTTCTGTTGCACAAATAAAGTGTGTAGATATGTTTGTGTCAATTCGTACTGTTTTTAAACATACCCAGACTACTCTGAGCTCCTGTGATGAGACCTAATAAGGTCGAAACAGTGGCTGTCAGGAGATTGAGTATATTATGAAAAAAATTTATTTTATATATAGCAATCTTTGTGTAATAATTTTTTTTTAAACAATTTTGCTTTTTAAGAAATTAATTGTAGAATGAAGCAATTTGAGAATTAATATGCTTTGAATTATCAAGTATCAAAAGCTTTACATATGTTTTGGCTTAGTTATGTTGTGTATGCTGAATTTTGAATCTAATTTGCAAGAATCATGTGTAGCAAAAGCAGCTATGCATCACGTACCAAGCCTGACGACTATGTGGGGATATGCATAGCTTTTACAGGTGTGATTTGAATGTCATTCTTCATTAAAGTGGTTGCCGCTGATTTCACCAGCTGTCAGCAAGTCTGGTCAATTTTTAATAGGAAAAGAATAAGTAAATGTTGCCTGCTCACTTTGATGAGTTGAAGCAAAGCTTTTGCTTTTCAGATACATCAGCAAATCTTGTGAGGCCATTGTTCTCGACGATAAATCTCAGGTTTGCATTGAGTGTTCTAATTTGAAGAAAATGTAAAAATCCCAGCAAGATCGACAGCAAAAGCGAATAGCTAGACTTCGAGTTAAACCTTTATCAAAATTTTCTGCTATTTCAAGGGCCAGTAAAGAAAGACTAGGAACAAGTTGGCAGATGCAGCAAAAGCGGTAATTGCTTGATGTAAATTTGGCAAGTTACAATGCAGCACTTCAGTTATATTTTAATGGATTTATTGCTTCTAAACTATTATATAATCTATTAATTTCCCAAATATTTATGCCAAAAAAATCTATATTTTCATTTTGCAGGCTAAAAGAACTAGAAAAGGAGTTTCTTTCAAAAGGAGTTACTGTTAGCGAGCAATGTGCAGAGATTTTGGAGAGTGTCAGCAAAAGAAAGCATAACAAAGCATAACAAGCAAAAGAAAGCATAACAATGCTTTCTTGAAAGAATGGTGGTCAAGACAGACAGAGTTGCAAACCAATCAATCACAAATAATCAATCAATCCAGCAATCACAAACCAAATATGCAAGGCGTTACAGTCCTTCCATTATACGGTAGAGCACTGATTTTTTTTACCGCACAACAAGACGTCATGACATGAATTATTTAGATTAAACCGAACCTATTTCAAATTTAAATATTTCGTTTGATACGCAGTTTTTGTGTATTTGCAGGTTTTGCTTGAAACTTTATGCAAAACCTCCTTCTGCCTATCAACTTCTTCAGGAAATCTTGATTTTGCCAGCTCCAAGGCTTTTACGTACTGAACGAAATAAAAGTGGATATTTGCAAATTGGCACGCAGAAAGAAGTATTGCTACGAATTAATGATGCTGTCGCCGCAAGTAGTGGAAAAAGATGTGGTACTATGGCAGTATTAGCTTTTGATGAAATGACTATAAAAGGTATATATGAACGTCATACAAGTAATCGGGTGTTGCTGCTCTCGGTTTGATACCTGAACTGAGCAAAAACTATTTGTTTCCTTGAGAAAGACACTTAATGCACATTTTCCTGACTGGTTTAATAGAGCTATAGGGATCAAGCAGTTTACCTGTCAAGGTGGTCCCGTGACGATTGAAAACTGCTAAGGCAAACCACGTGATGAACCGGTTAACAACCGTGTAGATAAAGTACCAAGAGCTTATGGGTCACATGGCATCCGTAAGAAGTTAAATAACTAAATTAAAAACCGGGGTTAACTCGTTGTGTAGCTAGTAGCACGTCAAAACTTTTTGTGCCTTTTGAACTTAAACTGCTTAGCAATATTACGTGGCAATGACCGAAGTGTTGAATCGCAATTAGTCAATGAAAATAACCATAACTTCAAAGGCGTTATAAGATGTGTGCCTACCTTACAAGCGCAACTATAAAACTATTGATAACTTGTCTTTTTGTAGAGGAAATTGCCTATTGCTCAGCAACAGGTGACATTGTTGGGTATGTGGATTTTGGTGAAGAAAGCTTAACCAGCTGCTCGAAGTCAAAAGAAGAGATGGCAACTCACATGCTTGCAGTATTTGTAAGAGGTAACATTGATTGTTACGCTGTTGTTGCAATCGATTGTGTCTTGCTGACTGACCCTGTTGGTATAAAGAGATCTTTTACCTAATTGCATTTGTACGCTGCACATACAGTACTAGCTTTTGCAAATCCAAGTGTTTCTCGGTTTAGACAAAAACGTTTCTGCTTCATTTGGTAAATTATCAATATTGATGTATTATACAAATATTGTTGGCTATAAATTTAATCGATATAATTCTGCACATACTACTTTGAATAAAAATTTAGTGTAAGAGGACAATTCGTCAAAACTATTATTTTGTAGTCACTGTTTATTGATTAGGAATTACCAACAAGCAGCTCGACGGAGTGATTGCTTACTACTGCACTAAAGGAATCAACTACGAAGAGCTTATGCTTGTCATTACCGTCTTGCTCATCGAAATTCCTCTTCAAGCATCAATAACTATATGTGGAATTGTATGTAAGTAATATATGTGTTTTTAAATGAAATTAGTCTCTTTAGCTGTGCAACTAAGACAAAGAGTTACTCTTTCACCATCAACTTTAACAATAACATGTCAGTAATCTAATTCTTTGATTATTCCTTGCAGTGAAGGCCGGTGTGATAATGTTTGCGGTTTTTCTTGGACGCAATGGTAACCTTATTTTGATCACGTTGCACTTTTGATTAAGCATGTGGCTGTACATTAAGACAGTATGTGCTGCTATTGCTGTTTCAAAAAAGGTAAAAGTACCATTATTTCTAATCTTTCAGTTGATGGACTTGCAGCAAACCGCACTGTCATGAAATTGCTTGCATCTACCTGCAATGATGTTGTTCCTTATCGAATGCGTAACCCAGTGGATTCTTCAAAGTAAGGAGCTGTGAGGCCTACTACATTTTTCTTGCTTTAACTACATTTTAAAGCGGCAACGTGGCTTAGTTGGTTATACCAGTGCGTTGGCTACTATTATTAAGACGAAGGGTTGAATTCCTAAAACTTTGAAAAAAAATTTTATGATTAGGATAGAATCATGAAGTTTTCCTTCGGAAAAAAACTAACAACGCCGTTTTTTCTCGCTCGTTTACTATGTGGTTACCAAAAACAGAATCAAAACGAAACGTAATTGAGGTTTAGCTTGAGGACAATTTCATATTAGTTGCTGTATATATTTATATGGTTTCTGGCTCATGTGAGAGAAGACACTGATATTCCAACACCTGTATCACAACATTTTGTTTACTTTAAACAGCTTATTTTTAAAGATACATCTACTTCATTCCGGATCCACCTCACTTAATTAAAACCTGTAGAAACAACCTCATCAACAAGAAGAGGCACTTATGGAACAACGGCATTATATCTGTTGAGCCCATCAAGGATCTAATTCGGGAAAGAAAGAAATCTTTTTGCTTATCTTTATGTTGTAATTGTAACGATGATTGTATCAGATGTTAAATTTTTTGGGTTTGTAGCTTCTTTGATTGAAGAAACTCTTGACAAATTATTTTGTTCTCTACACAGGAAGATTTTAAGCGGAACGAGTTGCGACTGTTCCACAAGTTGAGTGAGAATCACGTCATGCCCTCATCTTGGGAAAAAATGAACGTAAAATTAGCCGCGCAATTGCTTTCGGAGACTGTGGGTATGCTCTTTTTTATTAACATTTGATGACTGAGCGGGTGGGGATGCCGACGTCTTTTATTTGAGTCGAAACATAAAAGTTTGGGAAAACTATATTCGAACATAACAGATGGTCATAAACAATTTCTCAAGCGATAGTATAACTGTTGGGCTCATAGATGAAGGCTTTTTACAAAAACAATTGCACCTCTTGATGTGAAATGGGCTTATAATACATAAAAAAAACTTTTTTTCATTATCACCACTCACACGCATATTAGAGGGCATTTATATTGTTATTATATAGTAATTTTGCTGCTGGCTTTCAGATATTCGTTTCCCCTTCTCCCCATCTAGTACTTCAAACATTAATGTATAACGGTTACAGGTCTTGCAATGCAAGAAAAAGGTTATCGCAGTTTGGCGAAATTTATTCTCACCATGGATAAATAGTTCGATTGTATGAATGCAGGTATGTTGATTTGACGTGATTTATTTGATGCTACCTTTAGATTGTGACAACTCATCCACTAAACTCAACTACTTTAGCGCTCAGTTAAGGGGATATCGTTCTACTTTGCGGTATTCGTCTTGTTGTAGCAGGTTTTATAGGACTAGCACGTAGCTGGTGAAGCTTTCCTGTTTTTAAAAAAAAAAAAGCTAACGATGGTAGGTTGCAACCTCGTGGGTGCCAATGGAATGCAACCAAAAGTTGAAGTTTTGAGTCATTAGAAAAAAAAACTACTGTCCTATGCATTTTATTTCGTATTTTTAGCATTGCATGCTTCCCTGAAATAGATCAAGGTTTTGAATCCCCGGTTGAAAACCACGGTTTTAATGCTTTCTAAAACCTAAATCGATGAATGATATTGTGTCATTAAATGACGCCCAACACAAATTTACCTACTGTACATAATTTTAAAGTCGCACAGCTACGCACCAGTGTTGTGCCCGTCGTAACGTTCAAGCGTTCGGAGTTAAGTTTACGATCTGGGACTCGTACCATCACGACTTTGCGTCTTTATGTCGCAAATCCATTTTCGTGCTTAATAGATAGGCCGACATGGAATTCCTATGTCAGTTGTTCACAGATATATTTAAACTTTATTTGCAATTTCGGGTGTTGCGACCATGCCTACTAATCCCCTCATCTTCAAGTTTCACTCTCGCTAGCATGTTACAACGTTGATCGTTTTGTCGCTTCTTCCCTTTTCTGTGTCCGTTTGTATTTGAAATCCTATATTGCTGTGTTAATTTATTTTGACGGTGCAGAAATAAAAGACACTACTACTACTACTACTAAACTAATTGGAGTCGTGATATCAACATACTGTATTTTGATGCTTTTTGATTGAGTAAAGTAAATAATATCGATTTAAAGATATTGATTATCGACTTCTCTTTTCTTTATATTTTTTTTTATCGAATTGAGCTTTTTTTTATGAAGTATGGATTATCAAATTATTCTTTTACTTTTTCATTATTGATTTCCAACCCTGCAATATTATCAGACAAATTACACCTTACTGCAGTGAATAGCTACATTTTTGCATGTAGCGTACCGTATCGATGTAGACACCAACATCATATCCATTTTTCACGCTGATTTTAAGTTCATATTTGCGAATGACAAAGCACGAAAATAGTTTCACAAAAACTCAACTACGATAATAGGCTACAAAAGATACTACACCCTCGGACAAAAGTTTAAGACCACTTAGCAAAAAGGGCAAACTTTATATTCTAATGTCTTTAGTCATAAAATAGTGCCTTCTGAGCCATCATATAGCTAAAGGACCTTTGCCACGCTTCTGTATATTCTCTGCAATAGCTTTCGTGCCCTAAGTTACTTATATCTACTGTAATGCCAACCGGCATTGTTGAATTAATTGAAAAAGAGGAGGAAAAATTGAAAGGGAAATATGGGTAAAAAAGCATCTCTCAGTGTAACATAAAGAACTCAAGTTGTTGCACTCAGCAAGATGAAGCTATCTGAGCGTCATATTGTTTATACGTGCAAAGAAAATAAAACTGCTGTGCATAATGCCATAAAAAAATTCTAAAAAAAGAAACTTTTGCGGATAAGAAAAGAACAGAACATCCCAGGATTTTCAGCAGCAGAGAGAAGCGCCTAATGAGGGAGGTAGTTACTCGCTCTCCCATGATTTCTGCATGTGTATTTTCTTTTTAACATGTTGTAAATAAACTTGATTATAAAAAAAAAACTGAGCAACTTCTCACGAGAGTAAATGAAATTAAGTGGTTCACATGACAAAATCAATGAAAATTAGGAAGTGGTCTTAAACTTTTGTCTGAGGGTGTAACTACTGACACGACACATCATTCGGAACATTTCCGCCTACACAGAACCAAAAAAAGTAAATGTACTTTCGGACAACCAACAACCACATTCGGGAAAACGCGATGTTAGTCTAGATAGAATGCATATTTTTTTTTGCAAGTGTTATGTTACCAACCGGCGCTTGGTGTATCGGTCAAGAGCGTCCGCTTAGTAGCCGGGAAACTGAGGTTTATTCCGGTCGGGTCATACTAAAGACTTTAAAAATAGTATTCGCAGCTTCCCGCCAGGCCCTCGGCTCGTGCGGAAGTGCGAAGGGTTAAGTGTATGTGAGTTGTTTGTTATGTATGTCCCCTAACAGCGTTCAATCATTTCATGATTGATATTTGTAATGGGCCGCCATTGAAAATAGCCTACACAATCTGTGCTTGCACCTGCTGTCCCGTACCTTTACCTTTTTACCATGCATGCGTAATTTTTTCTAGATACTTTGGGCTCGATTATCTTTTTTAGTGGTCTTCACTCATTTTCTGGCCGAAGCCCGAGGTTGGTCTTTAATCCTGGCCCGAAATTGTCTATCGCCTACCCTGGTCACCACAATACGACATAAACTGAAAGCCGGAGTTCTTGAGAAAGTAAAGCTCGTGTGTCGTCTTTGAAGCCTTTACAACAGTGCAGTCATCGGCCTCCTTCCTTCGCAGTTCAGTCGCATTTGACCTGGAGTACATCCATGCAGCTGTAACAAAACGTACCAAGGCAGTAAACATTGGGTAGATCTATTGTACTGCATCTTTCGAAAGAGTAAAAGTCCATAATATGACCGCTGTAGCACTTGGACAAAGCAGCGTATACGAAAAATTAAACGAAATTAAATAGCAAAACTAGACAATGAGAAATATTGAATTTACCTCGACAGTCGACACAGAGCAGTTGACTTAGAGGGGGGCGAGCGTTTATAAGGCCCCTCTGGGCTCTGGCCTTCCCCTTGGCGCAGGCCCTGTTTTAACAGGATCAAAAGTTTTATTTATTGCTTATTCTTGCAGATATAATTAGATCTACACTTTTTCGTAATTTTTTTTGTTAGTCCGCATTGTTTATTTAGTAGCCAATCTTTGCAACACATGATAATTTTTGCATAATGGATCTTGAAGCAGTGGATATGGACCTACATGAAGTAATTGTGCTCGTTGATGAGGTCAGTATGACGTTATGCTATCAAGGTTGTTAAATAATACATTACTCTTTCCTATGACATTTACTTTGGCCTTCAATTTTCTATAGCAATGTAACTTATAACAGGAAAAGTAGATGCATATTAGTACGAGGTTGAACTCGTTTTATTATGGAGTCACTTGCAATCTGCTGAGGCTTTTTAGATGCATTTGCTAATTGAAGCTATTTTCATTTTTACATACGAATTAAAAAACACAATAATCCAGTTAAAGGCGCCTGTACCTATCAACGGACGTATTGTCATATTGATAGAACCACCATGAACAAACTTCAGCTCGTTACTCGCACAGCAAGCATCAAACCAACATATGGATTTGATGTTTTGCTATGCGGGTATCAAATAAGGGTTTAGTCGTATCTATCAATGGTGCTGCACTATCGAACAGCAGAATGGAGTCAACCTCTCCGCAATGATTGTAAAGTGTTGACTTAGCACAATCGTACATGGGAACGTAAAGTTCTGATCTGTTCGCCACTACTGCGTCTTTTGACAGACACCTAGTTATCAAATTAGCATTGTCGTAAGGTAACTGCACTATACAGGCTGCTGCGAATATGCATATGTAAATATACGTAAGCTATAGTCACCTGACGAATTCTGGGAGAGAACAGGTTGAAGTGTTCTATAATAGATTTCAAACGTAGGTGATGTGGTGAAACAATCTTTGCATTTTGCCAGTACATAAATTCATCTTCTGCAGATTGATGAAAATGATGATATGGAATGGCAGACCAGCATAACATATGATGAATACGAAGATGCTATTAATGAAGCAGTTGAAGCACTATCCTTGCCACATTTCTACAAAACATTTTTTCTCCATCATGTTTGTCCTGATCTAAAAGAAATGAACTGTGTTAGTAGAAAAGAAAAATTTAGAAAATATGCATGCCTACTACAAAAGAAATATCCATGCACTAGTGAAATCAAAGAAATTCATATCCGCAGAATTATGAAACATGTGATCCCAAACATTTTTCTTCAAATTCCAGATACAAAAGAAAACCAAACTATGATCCACATCACTAAAACAGATAAAGATATTGTTCAGTATT